>JANHGB010008911.1:0-54589 GCA_026283785.1 Coracopsis vasa
TGGAATGTTCTTGGTGATTGGTTCATCCAGATCCTGGCAGTGTCTGTCTGTATACAGCTCAGCTGGAATAGATATGTAAATAGCAGATAATATTGAAGCCTTTGCTCAGAATTTGCGTGGTTTTCTGCTGGCTCCTGAAAAATGTTTCAGTGCTTTCACTAAAAAAAGCAGTGTGGATTTTTAATGTTGTGCTTTCATTACAGCCAGTAGCACTGTGCAAATGTTTGTTTAGATGTCCATGTAGGGTTGTGATTGCTGCAGTGACTTCAGAAGTTCTTCAGATGTGATCAAATGACTTCAGTAGGCTTTTTTGAGACCTTTGTGATTACATGAGTTCAAGATACTGAAGCCTTGGGTTTTAAGACTTTATATACTTTCAAATTGCAAATATGGCATTAATATTGAAGTGCTGTGTCTAGTTACTCAGGCAATATGTTGTTACTTTTTTTCTTTGCACATTACCACCTGCGAGTGTGCTTTCCCTTAACAGACAGAGGAAACTTTGTTTAGAGTTAAAATTAATCACATATTGACAGTAAAGCCGTAAGCATTTTATAGGACATACTATTTAATATTGATATACTATTTAATATTGGCATACATAAAGTTTCTTGTGGGAAGCAAGAAATAAAGTTGTATTGCTGAGGTGCTGACAGTAATGGTGCCTATTGATTCCAGCATTTAAAGAGGAAAAAAACAGAGTTTCAAGCCAACGTGTTCCTTTCAGCAAGTAATATTTTGCAAATGCCTTGATGGAACTATTTGTACTGTTGTGAGCCAGAGTCAATGTCAGGTTGGTACTGCCTGTACTGGAACAAGACAGTTTATTGTTTCCTGAATCATCCTGAGTATAGAAATGTGAAGGCCAAAACTGCAATAAAACTGGATGATTATTTTTTCATTCGAAAAGCTGTAGCTGAATTTCGATTTATTTTTAATTCTTTCTTATTTGGCATATTTTCTAATAGCTGTTACTGGGATGCACTTCTGACTGATTGTGTTGGGGCCTCATCCTGGCAACACTGTTGTCTGTAAGTTTCTCTTAGTGACTTTGGAGATGTGGATGTCTGCAGAGATTTTGCTGACACTGAAGCAATTCTTTTTCTTCACTTACATTAAGCCATTGAATTTTCATCTTTATGTATTGTATCTGTAGGTTTCTGACGTGTTACAAGTATAGCCTCTTGACTATCTTGACTCTTGACAATCACCTCAGTGCTTTTTGGCCCTTCTGTTAGGCAGAGAAACTATTTGTTATTCTAGCCACAGAGTTGCAAGTGGTGATTCTTTAGCTGTCCATATAGAAAATTGTACTTACATGTTAGATACACATCATTTATTTTCAGTCACCCCTATTTTTTTATTTTGATATTTGTATAGATTCAGGTAACTGTGATTGCTGATTTTTTTTATTATTGTTGTCTGTTCATTTAATGAAGTATTTCTTAATTCTAACAAAAATAATAAGGATCCTTACTGGCATAATTAGCTTTCCTTAAAAGCTTTTTTAGTCTTTGAATAGTGCTTCTACTTAATTCTCCTTAAAGAAATGCATACAATCACTTGTTAGGAAGCTTCCAGTCCTTTGTAACTAATAGAAAGAGTTCTTGCCCAATAATTAGTAGCTCTGATTGTGCACTCTATAGTCCTTGGAAAAGTCAATCATGTTTCTATTTCTAGAACTGAATAGTTTTGCATTTTGCAATAGTTAATAAATTAAAACATATCCTCTCTTAGCCTTTGTTGTACATACACAACTGTTTAGCATTGGTTCATTTTTGAGGATAGTATTAATATTTTTTGTAGATGTTAATCTAGAGAGTTTCTTTTGCTTACCAGTACTGTAGTGAATGTTATTGAATATTGTTTTGTATATTTGCAGTTCTAGTAGGTGAATGTTAATATGTCTTTTGTGCTACCGATGGCTATGACCTATGTTGATTTGTTTACTGTCTGTTGAGAAATGCAGACTATGTAATTTTTTGATCAGATATCACATTTGAGCTTCTTTGCTGCTCAGGTCCAAAACTAAGATTGTGCTTTCTTCAACTTTGATAGAAATTTTGTCCTTACTGTTTTGTAAATAAACTTTTAGCTGGCCCATTAGAGCATCTATGCCTTTTAACTGTGTTTCTTTGGGAAAGCCAAAGCCAGTAAATCATTTCTGTTCAATTTATATTCAATGCCTAGATATTTTCAAGATTTGTTTTTGTTGTTTTTTTTTTTTGGTGGGTCTTTTTGTTTGTTTGTGTGTTTGTTTGGGGTTTTTGGGTTTTTTTTTGTAGCAAGTCCAAATGTTAGGTAGTTTTATTTTTTTCTCTGCAAAACCTGTTCATTTCCCCAAGGTCTTCAGGCCAAATAGGAATAACAGCTACTATAATTTAACACTGTAATCCATCAAAAATCTCTGAAATTACTTTCTGATATGCCCAAGGATAATTCCAAAGAACAGTTGCTTAAGCTTACTATACTCAAATGCTGCACTGACAAGCCACTAAATCTAGTCCCAATTTAGCAAAGAACTTCAGGAAACCTACATTTAAGCATGTTCCTAAATCAAGGCAATCTCTCGGTGTGGGTACTTACTTAAAGGTAAGTACATTTAAATGCTGTCTTCTACATTTTTATCTATTGAGCTAAGTCGAAATGAAATATTTGTATATTTTGGATGGCTGAACTACTATTTCTCAAACTCTTCTAATGAGTTAAAAACTAGTTTTCTACCTTTACACAAGTTATGTAGTGGATACATATACATCAATTCAGTGTTTGTGGTTTTGATCAATATCACACTAATATAGGCTTAAGTAGGCTCACTAACCCCCAATTTTCAGTTCTTTTCGTATTCTGTCACATAGTACATAGTAAGCTGTGGTTTTGCTGGTTAGAACATCATGATTCGTAATTTGTCTGTCTTCCTGCTATTCTTCATCTAGATAGCCTTGTCCCTAAAAAATCATGTCAGAATTTTCTGAAAAAAAAATATTTTGTCTATGTGAAAGTGTATGTTTTTCTTAAACCATGCTTAGAACAGAATTCATTCAGATAAGTTTTTTTGGTCCAACTCAGTATTTCAGTCAGGTACACAAATTGTAAAATGAAGTGATACTAGTTCTGCAAACTTCTTCATTGAGTACTGGTTCCACTCCTTAGATTTTAAATTTAAACATAAAGTTTTCAGTAGACTTTTTACTACCTTCTCACTACTTAAACTTGTGATAGTGCATAATTGCCAAATCAGCTTTTTAAAATAAAAATGGATCAGTACTTAAGGACAACTTTTTTGAAAGGGACAATTATATTTTGATAGGAAAACAGGCCTGTGTTTTTTTTTTTTGTTATGTGTTCTTTTCTCTAAAATTGGAAGCTAAACTCCCACATAAAAGTCTCCACAAACAAGAGATACCTACAGAAAGCCAAGATGATCTTTAGTATCTTGCTTTTTCTGAAAAAATCTTATCTCTTCACTTGCTGATTTAGGAACTTAGTAGACATCAAGACTGAGGAGTAGTTGCCTTTGTTGCACACCTTTCGAATAATGAGGAAACTCAGATCTCTTGAGCCTGAGCTAGTTCAGTTGCAGGTCTTTCAAAGAATGGTGTCCGTCTTCCATGCTGAATGCTGCTGACAGCTATTTATCAGTAGTTTATTTACTGTTTACTCACTCATTTATTCAACAATATGCAGACATTTAAAACACCTATATTCTCTGTTCATTTACTTTGTTAATTCATTTAGAACCAAGCATGAAGACGTTTAGGTGGTGAAACGTTTGTTGAAATAAGCAATCATTTAAGCAAAAGAACTGCATTTAGGAAGATTCAAATTTCAGTTTATTTTCATTATGAGCCTATCACTTTGTTATCTTTCAATTATTTTTTTCATAGTTGTGTTGTCTGCCGTTTCTTTTCCCTTTAACTAAAAAGGCAAAAAAAAAAACCAAACAAAAAACTTGATTGTTGCTAGATATTACATGCTAATGAGATTTTTTTTTTATTTTATTGTTATATGTAAACATTTAAAACTACTTTCAAAACTTGCATTCATAATTATTGAATGAAAACTGCAGGATTCCTTAACTCTTCCTGTCTTCCTAGTTTTCAGTGCAGTGTTCACTTAGCTAGTATAATCTGATGCATAAAAGCATTATCTACAACGTCACACAATACAAAAAAAACCCCAAACAAACCTCAGTTGAAAAGACCAAATTCTTCTCGTTTAAGACTGAGACTTCTATTAATACCAATGTACTTGGATTCATAGTCAGGCAGGTTGGGTCTGGGCTTGTATTCTGGTCTGCCATGATATATCCAATCTGATTTAATAGTGCTTTGCAATCATGTGAGCATACAGTCTAATTGAAAACTCTTCATTAAAAAGATGTTAGTTATTCATAATCAAATCAGGTCACATTCCTGTGAGCAAAAGTATTTCTGCCTTAGCAATTTTCAAGACAGATATTTAGTTTCTTGTTAAAAATGAACAGTATAATAAATACCACAAATATTTAAGTATACAAATATCTTTCTTTTGAAATTGAGAGATCCAGTGCCCTCAAATTATCTTGTTCTGAAGACTCTTCTGTACTATACCAAATGCGCATTCTTTACTTGATCATAGCATAGTCTGCAATTGCCTAGGTGAATGACTGTCTGACATTAGTGTTTCCTCAAATAGATTTCTAGAGGAGAATTTAACTTCAGTGAGACAAAATGTTTTGGTCTGTGGTGCACAATCTAAAATGGACTATAGATTAATTTATTTTTTTTTTGTGAAGTTTAGGGTGATGTAGTTTACCAAGCAATTAAATGCCATCAAAGAGAATTAATTCATTGCAAAATAATTAAGCAAGTGCTTTTGATCGACGTTTAAAAAATATTGCTTCAGAGATCATTCCACACTAGAGATGCAGAAAGTTTATTTGGATACTTTGATGTCAAAAGACTATATCTAATACCTAGCAGTTTGTGTTAAGAAAGATTGCTTGCGTCATTAGTAATATGATGGGAACAGAATTGCCAAATATTTTCTGAGAATTCAGTTTTAAATAAATTGATGTCTGTAGCGCATCCATTATTAAAAATTTGTACTAGCATGACAGAAGCAGGCAGCATGAAATGTGTTATTCTAGTCACATATCAGTCCCCTAGATGACACTGAGAAGGCAAAAGATGTTGTGTAACAGGACTTACAAACATCATTTGCCAGATGTTATCTGATAGTTGAAGCTCAAGAGACAATGTTATCAAATCTGCTGGTTGCAGTATGTGGGTTAATAAAAGATTGTATGATACCACTTCTTGTTTTCTCCTGATTTTTTTCCTTCTTTTTATTCCTGTATCTTATTTCTCAACTCTGTGTGAAAATTAATATTAAAAGAGAATGCAGAAAAGCATGTTTAAAAATATTGTTTTCTTTAATGCTAATTTCATTATGTGGATTAGGAAAGTGGTTACTAACTGCTGCCAACTATGAAGTCCATACTGAAATTATATAAAATAAGTTTATAGGTTGTGGGTTTTATTAATAAAATACATGCTGTCTTAGTAATTTAAAAATCAGATTTGGGTAATTTGAATCTCTGTATTTGCATGTGCTCTCTCCCGAGGAATCATTTATAGTATTAATATAGTTGTTTGTATTCCAGAGCATTTTGTATGCACATGTAGATAATGATTTTATAGCACTTTAAAATTAAAGGGTCTATTTATTCGTATATGGTTTTTTATTTTTATTTTTTTCTAATTGCTAGAGCTTTAAATGACTCTTTCAAATAAAGCTAAGAAAAACCCTGCTGTTTGGCGGTCAAAAACTTGATCTGGTCAAATGAAATTTAATTATTGCTTTCTTGTTGAATAAGCAGCTGACCTGTACTTAACAACCCTGAGTGCTGTGACTGACCAGCATGTTTGTCCTGCTGCTGCTGAAAGTGAAAACAGCCTGATAACTCATTTCTTCTAAATATTGCCGCATCAGAAGAACTGGCGAATCTCTAATCAGTATCTACTCTGCTGTTCTTTTCTCAATCTCTTCAGCCAGTTAATGGCAATATTGGATATTATGTGAAGTAGACATAAGGACTTACGAACACTGCTTTTTCAAAGTGTGATTCAATGAGTCACAATGTCTTTTTCATGGTGATTGTAATGCAGAAGGCCAATTTTCGTTCTCTATATGAGGCTGAGCCTGTCAATCAGTGTAGCACTCAATAAACCAATTGCTAAATTCAGCTCAGATTGTGGGCCTAAATCCGCTTCTGTTAGAATCAATATTAAAATTATAAGAAAATCTAGTAGAAATCAGATTGTTGATTCAGGCTTGTAGCTTTTGAATAGAGAGAGAAAACTGAAAATGTGTTTTATTCCGTGGAAACTACTTTTTTTTAACGTAAATTTGCAAATTAGGATAATAGAATTAAAAGATCACTATACTGGATACAATCACTGTTTAGAGATAGCTGGCTCACTAGTTTCTGAGTTGAGGAAAAGTCAGCAGGAACTGAGATTTTATAGACACAAATCTAACTGTTCAAACTCTAGATTACAGATCTTTGATTATCCCAGACTCATTTGTTTGCTTATGTTCATGACAAACCAGCTTGAGAATTGTTTAGTGAACACAGAGCATGTGGCATAAATGATATTCAAAGAGCACTGAGGATCTGTTAGAAGGATCTTGTTTAAAGAAAAAGTCTAAAAGGTTGAAGACAATACCCTTTGGTTTAGAATCTATGATCTTGTTTATTGTTTTTTTCAAGTGGGCATATGACAAAACATCTTACAGTTACTGATGAATATTTAGTCACTAAGTGGAAATCATTTTGGGCTAGGGTTGGTAGGAATTGTGTTTCTTTTAGTTAAATGCATAGTAAAGCATACAGTAGGGCTTTCCTCATCACAATAGTTAAAGTCCCAGTTGACCTGGTGTCTTTTTTCTAACAGATTATGTCTATGTTAGGTCACTATTAGCAAGTAATCATAGTCTGGAGTATACTCTGGCACTTTAAATTGCATGAAATTGAAGAGGAGTAATCTATTTGAACAAAAGTGAATGTCACTCTCATGAAGTTGTGACCAACAGGAAACAGATGAACTGCAAGGCCAAAAACCTAGCTGTAAAGCCTTTCTTAACCAAGAATTTATCAAAAATACTTTCCACCCATAATCTCAGGAGAGGTTGAATTTCATAATACTGGAAAGAGTGGAGGGATATTTGGTCCCTTTCCATATATTTTTTTATATCCTTTTAATATCTGAATGTTATCTTGTATTAAAAAAAAAATAAAATTTGTATGTGTGTGGGTAAATTAAATAGGAATTCACAGTTTAACACACAGAGTTATCTTCCCCCTGAAACAGTTCCTCAGAAAAAGCTGGTATCCTATGCTGTTACAAAGTTGAAGAAAAGAAAGTGCAAGATTATCTCCAAGAAAACTCCACAGTATTCTGTATACCTCCCTGAAAGCACAATTTCTAGGCATAAAATCTAAAAGTAGCAGAACAAAAGGAAAGCTCTGATGTCACTGACAGCTATACTACTATGGATGCTAAAAAGGACAGAACAGGAGACTTACTTTTCCTGGAGTTGTTTCTAGGACATGGTGTTGATATGCCTTCCCCAACAATTCATTGATTATGTGGCTTTTAGAATTCCTCTTCTTGATCACTGAAAATATCTGTGGTGGGCACATAAAATTACAATTAATGTTGACAGTTTTGCTTAATGAATGGATTTCACTCTTCCTTTGATATGTTCTAGTTTTGGTTCTGTTTTGTTTTCTTTTCTTTTATTTTATTTATTCTAACTTTAGAAAGAGAGCATTCAGGCTCCAGTGGGGATGAAAACTTAGAAGTCTCCCCTTGATCCAAAATACCGTCAGATTTATACTCTGGATATTGAATATATTTTAAAAACATCCTGTGATACTGGCTTTTGGAATCATACAAAGACTTTTATAGGAGAGCACTACAACATAATTTAGCCAATAACTTTCAAAAATCTAGCAGTTGTACTGTAAACTAATGAATAGCTTTTTGTCTATGGCTCTTTCCCTTGTTTCCATTTTAAGATCATATTTTCTATAGTGTTGTGTCTGGTTCATCTCTTTTCAGCATCTTACATGGTCAGATGATTAAGCAATCTGTTGTTTTTACAAACACAACTCAGCTCCCTTCCAGTACTCTCTGACACACTCATTTTAGCGAAAGCCCACCTCATGCTTTGCTAGGCTGTAATAGAAAAATACTGGAGACAGCCCAAGGAATCTCTTGGTGGACAGTAAACTATTCACACATGAAAACTAGAGGAGATATTTGTGTTTCTCATGTGAGATGCAATTTTCTTCAAAAAGACTCCTATAGCATACATGCCTTAGCTGCTGTGGTCAGCTACAGCAGCAGAATGTTAGTAGATGTAAACACTATGCTGATATTTCTGTTTGTAATGGAAAGGTGTGTTAATGTGTGGTCAACTACAGGTTATTCAGTACTATTTGAAGTAGCACAAGTAATATATTCTGTTGACTATAATAGCTGAAAAAGACACTTCCTCAAAAGTATTGGGAACATTGCAATGAATGTATTCATTCTATTGAATGTTCTGAGGTAAAAGTAGGAGAAAACATTTTTGCTATAATAAAATAACAAAGGTTGCTTTGTATCACCAAGTGTCCAGAGTTCAGCTGTAACAGTTATTTTCCTTCCTAGTAGCAGTGCTGTGTTTCGGCTTTAGTCTGAAAACAATGCTGATAACACACCAATGTTTTTAGTTGTTGCTAAGTAATGTTTACCCTGATCAAGGACTTACTAGCCTCTCATGCTCTGCAGTGAGGAGAGACACAAGAAGCCAGGGGGAACCAGAGACAGGACATGTGACCGAAACTAGCCACAGGGGTATTCCTTACCACAGCACGTCATGCCCAGTATATAAACTGGGGGGAGTTACCTGGAAGGCCCAAATCTCTGCTCAGGTGATGAGCAATTGCATTTTGCGTCACTTGTGTTTATTGGATTTTTCTTTTCCCTTTTTAGCATTATATTCTCTCCTCTTGTTATTTCCCTTATCATTCTTATTATTGGTGGCAGTAATAGTTTTATATTAGACCTTAGTTACTGAACTGTTCTAATTGCAAGCTGTGATATTTACATTCTTTCAGCTCTACTCCCTATACCGCCTGAAGGGGAGTGGGGGGGGAAAGAGGGAGTGAGCTAACAGCTGCTTGGTTCTGAGTTAGTGGCTGGGCTTAAACCACAACACAAAGTTATTCCCACAAGTTCCTTCTGTCCTGAAAAATCCACTCCATGGACTGATGGCTTCTCTGAAAAGAATATGCAGATTTAGCACTCAATGACAGCAAGCAATAACCATGTATAAATTGATTAAATCTGAAAAAGTAATTCCTAGCAACCAGTTGTGGCTAAGCCCTCTGGATCATTTTTCCCTCTTCTTCTGCCATGAACTTAGAGTGTTATTTCTTGGACTGGTTTAGTAGTCATTATAACAAACCAATGAGACAAATCCCAAGCTTTACTAGTATTGTGCTAAAGTTGCATGACTAGGCTACGCTTTTTGTTTAGCATCATTCAGGAAAAGCTCCGTAGCACTTTTATGTTGCACATCAGTCTTCCTAGTCAAGTTCAGAGACCATTAGTCAATCACAGAAAACCACTGGTATATTATCTTGGGGAGATGCATTGACTGATAGTCAGTCCTGGTCTTGTCAGCTGTACTGTTGCAGCAAGGCTGCATGGCTCAGAGGAAGTGGGCTCCTGAGCTCATTCAGTCTTGTTTCACACAGTCCCAGGCACCTAGTAGATAAAGGTATATGCAGGCCCTGAAATATTTCTCATAAGATCATTTTTTCCTGTGTTTCCCCACACAGGGTACTGCATAGGGGTAATATGATGCCGAATTGGAGCACTCAGCCGCTAGAAATATGTAACATAATACAAATGATCTGCCAAATAATCCCACACGTATCATCAAGCCTGAGTGTGACACTGTTGCCCGCCCATTCTTACTCTCCTTTCCCGGTAAATACAGTTCCAAGAACTGCAACAATCTCAGTTTCACATAAAAGAACTCAAAGGTGGTAAGTGCAAAGGCAGATGTGAATATGACTTTTGCTATTTCACCTTGAAGTTCTACCTGCTATTATATGAGCAAGAAGTCATAAGAAGACAAGCCAAAAAGTTTTGTACTCTGGAGAATTTTGAGAAATGTTGTTTTTGAGGAAGTAGCTCCATAAGGAGATTTTGTCTTGCCTTTGCTGATCTGACTCGCAATAAAGTACACTAAAGCTACTATTTGTCTTAGGAAGAACTTTTATAAATGAATTCTGCAGCATTGCAATCATATGCAATGCTGCATATGATTATATGGACTATAATCATATTTAGAAAAATACAATCAACCTGCTCTAGTTATTTTAACCAGATTCCTATTGAAATAACACAAACTGCCACCCAGAAGTTTGATTTCTAAATTATTTTGTTTTGGTTTAGTTTTTCTTTTGTCACATTTGCTAATCTCAGTTAAACTCAGAAAGTATCTTTTTAGTGTAATTAATATATTAGATTGGTTTACAAACTGCACAGCTATAGTGACCTCATTAATATGAGATATACTGCAACTGTGAGCAGCAGCTAGACATTTGTATACCAGAAGTTAATTCTTGTTTATTTAACATATATTTGGAAATGAAAAGGCAGTATCACCAGAAAATGGAAATCCATGTCTTTGCATAACTTCTTGCTAAGACAAGTTGAACTGAGCAGACAAACAGTGCCTGAGTGAACTCTACTGTAACAGACACGTGATTGAAGAGCTTGCACCTTGCTTTCTCTTTTCGTGCACACAAAGGCAGGCTTTGACATTTTAGCCTGCTTGCCTCTCTTGTCTACTCTGTAAACTGTCTAGAATAGGGTCTTTCTCCAGTTTAAATTTTGTATGGGTGGGAATCATGTTATAAAGAAAAAGAACTTACAAGAGCATAGGTCTCAAACGGTGTTTGGATTATCTGATACGTGTACCAAAATCCAAGAAGTGGAAGTTTCAGAAAGACTACAGAGCCGAAAGCATTAATCAGGACGAATTTCATTTTCAACTAACAAGACAACAATTTGTATATTTTTGCACATCTATTTCACTTAGTATTATTTCTGCTAAGTACTTTTCCATTACTCTGTCCAGCAGAAAAGCTAAGCCCGCTTTGTCAAGCTCACAGAAGATGTTTTCTTATAGAAATGTTTTTCTATTTTAAAATTGTTTTAGTGATTCTTTGAGCAGATTTTTAAGCTTTTAAATTTTTTTGGTCATCATCTTCCAGTATTTTTGCTGTATCATCAAATACTAGGAAGCAACCACATAAAATACTGTAGAATAATCTTGCTGTTCCGTATTGAGTTTTGCAAGCTCTGCTTTTG
The DNA here is from genome assembly GCA_026283785.1 of Coracopsis vasa. NCBI lineage: Eukaryota > Metazoa > Chordata > Aves > Psittaciformes > Psittacidae > Coracopsis > Coracopsis vasa. The sequence goes on from JANHGB010008911.1 coordinate 11,424, forward strand.
CACAGAATTATATTTCACCCCTCAAGATGGCAAAACTGGTTTAGGCTCCCAGAAATCATTGTAAAAGAACCTGACTTCATAAACTTGAAAATCAATAACTGGTGGCTTGCTGAATAGTGCAATTCTCTTTACTTTTCCATGAGCATTTACATGTAAAATCAGGTCTCTAAAAGAACCATATGCATTTGTTAAAATCTCTTAAATATTGATAAGTAGAAGTTGAATGCCTATTTCTAGTCAGTCAAAGACAGGAAAATGAAAAGACATATCTACATCTGTCTCTTCAGTGAGTAAAAATAGTTTCCATATTTATCATTAGGAAATGTTTTCTACATATTGTTACTATTTTGTGTATATAACTATTAAAAAAAGGGAGGTTTTTTGTTTTCACAAACAGCAAAAAGTCCTTTTATGTTTCAGACATCAGCCCTTTGTAGTGTATAATTTGATCAAATAATTCCTTCATCTCTCATTTATAGAAGAAAAGAAAGAAAAATACCACAAAAGTTAATCACAGTCAGGTTTCATACCTGCACCAGGATTCTGTGGCACACATTTCCTGCATCTTGACTTCTGACCATACAGTAATTACTTGTATTTTTTACTGTATCTACTGTACTTCAGTAATTGTGTGTATAATCGTGTGCAATGAAGTATATTCTAGCCAAGCTATGCTACAAAACATACCAGCTCAATATTCCTTTTTTAAAAAAGGAATATTGAAAATTCTGTTGACCTCCATAATTTGACTTTCAAGAGTGAGATATCTATTATTTCTACCAGTACAAGCAACAGGTTTGATGTTGACACTATGAGAAAGTGTCCAAATGAACTTTGTATGAAAAGATAAACTGATGAATAAAGTGTGAGAGGTTTACTCAGAAATTTGTGCTTCTGTAAGAAAGAAAATACTGTAATTTTTTTTGTGTTACTCAAAATTGCTTTTAAAAGCCTCGCGGAATCTGTCTTTGAAGACAAGTTGAACAGTTTTGATAATGGATTTTTTATTCAAATTTAATGTTTTTCAATAAAGACATTGGAAGAAGTTGCCTAGAGTTTTGGATTCGCCATCCCTGAAGTGTTCAAGGCCAAGCTGGACAGGGCCTTGAGCAGCCCGTCTACTCATGGCAGAGGGGCTGGAAGCAGACGATCTTAGGATCTTTTGCAACCCTAGCCATTCTATGATTCTGTAATTTGTCTAACCTCTGCTAATATCTTAGATTCGTCTTTTGGCTAGGTTTTTTTCAATATTAGCCTATTCCAGTGTTTATGTGTTATAGAATCACAGGATCACAAAACGGCTGGAGTTAGAATGAACCCCTGGAGTTCCTCCTGTAAACCTCTCTTTTCAAGCAGGGTCTTATAGCGCTCCTTGCCCAGGACCATGTCTAGACAGCTTTCGAATATCTCCAAGGATGGAGACTCCACAACATCTCTGGGCAACCTATGTCAGTGCACAGAAACCCTCACAGTGGAAAAGTGTTTCCTGATGTTCAGACAGAGCCTCCTGTGTTTCAGAAATCTTTCAAAAGATTGCATCTTTTTCTGTCACTGGATACCACTGAAAAGAGCCTGGCTCCATCTTCTTTGCACCCTCCATTCCGGTATTTACACACCTTGGTAGAATCACCTCTGACCCTTCTCTTCTCCAGGCTGAACAGTCCCAGCTCTCTCAACCTCTCATGATATAAGAGGTGCTTCAGTCCCTTAATCAGCTTTATGATCCTTTGCTGGACTAGCTCTAGTAGCCCTGTACCACTTTTGTACTGGGAGCTCAGAACTGGACACAGCACTGCCAGTGCTGAGTAGAGGGGAAGGATCACCTCCCTCAGCCTTTTGGCAGCACTCCTAATGCAGCCCAGGATACTGGTGGCCCTATTTGCCCCAAGGCCACCACTATTGGCTCAGGTTCAACTTGGTGTTTATCAGGATTCCCAAGGCCTTTTTTGCAAAGCTGCTTTCTAGCAGGGTGGATCCAGCATATATTGGTGTATTGGGTTGTTCTTCCCCAGGTGAAGGTATTTGCGCTTCCGCTTGTTGAACTTCATAAGGTTCCTGTCAGCCCATTACTCCAACCTGTGGATGGCAGCATGACCCTGGACTCCTCCCAGTTTTGTTATCAGCAAACTTGCTGAGGGTACACTCTGCCCCATCACCTAGATCATTAATGAAGATGTTAAACAGGATTGGACCCAGTACTGACCCCTTGGGTACAATACTGATTGCTGGCCTCCAACTAGACTTTATGCTGCTGATCCCCACCATCATGTGCCTGGTTGTTCAACTAGTTTCCAGTCCACCCCACTGTCTGCTCATCCACAGCATTTTTTTTACCAATTAAGGAAATTACAGATTAGCACCATTTTCTTCTCTATTTTCTTTAAAGTTTCTCATTCTGCTTGTTTGCCAGTAAATCTAAATAACTTGACACTGATTTTACAAAATCAAATGTTATTCTGTGCTTCACAGAGGGTTTACAGAAAAGGTTACAGTAACTAAACATTGCAGGAATCTATTATTTGTGGAATCAGTTGCAATATATCACCAAAGGAGATTTCTGAATAACCTTAATTTTGTTGGCTTTGGTTGGTTTTTTAAAAAACCATCCAATGCTTCAGAAAGAGCCACATATATTTCTTTGGATGCAAGATCTTCAATTTGTATAACATTTACAGATTTTCACATTTCTTATGAAAATTCATGTGTTTCTTTTTATGTGTTTCCTCCGTTAAGGAGATCCCATAAAAAAATATTGCATTCACCTCAAGGCCTATTGCCTCCCATTTTTCTTTTTCATTACAGGTGATTAATCTTATTTTTAAGGGAAAAAAATCTGTCTTGGGAGGTTTTCCTAATGGAAGCATGATTTTCATTAAGACTATTTGTCTGTTGGAAAATATAGCCAGTCACTGTTTAGATATCATTAAAAGGGTTCTGACTCAGCCAGACTAATAATAACAACTTGATTGAATTACACACAGAAGAGCTGCTAAAGTATAACCTGTTTAATGGTAGACTATTAAAAAACCCCAACAAACCAACAACAACAAGCATTTGCTGGTTAAATATGCTTAAACATGGTTTACTTTTCATCATCTCTGATAATACTTTATTTACAGGTTCTTGTTTCATTATAAGAATTTTGGTATACTATCAATGTTTAATGTAGTGTATCACCTCAGGTGCCATAGATTCTATTTCACTAACACTCTTCAGATGTTGAAAGGTTGCAAAAAGACTTTTTTTTTTTTTAAATCTGAGCAAGATCTACCATATTTCTAGAATTCTAACAGATTACACAATTTAATATTCATTGTTACCAATGTTACTGTGTTGTTAACAAATAAGAACTTACTTTCATGGGTCAAATTTCATGGTCTAGATTACATTTCAGCGTGGGTTCTTGCTGCTTGCACTCCTTTATTGAAAACTTATTCATATGGGAGAAATCCTGTCAAGACCTTTTTCTTCTTTCCTCCTCTGTACTTTGCTAATGTTGAAGTGTTTTCAGTAAATCAGAGTGATCCTTGCAAATTTAGCAAAATGAAGAAATGTAATAGTTTGGATGGTAGTTTGAACCAATAGTCAAAGTAGGCTTCCTTTTAGTATATTGCTTTCAGCACAGAAAAAACATCTGAGGACATTAACTCAAATATTTCAGTACCTGTAGTGTTGTTGGTTAGCATATCTATCTACTGATCCATAAAACTGCTTAACAATTAATACTAATTACCTAATCAGTCATATTTGCAGTCCCTTAAGTTCAGGAGTATTTACTCATGATTTATATTGTGCAACTCAAAAAGATAACTGGGAAAAACAAAAGCAGCCTTGTTATAGAAGAACAATTTAAGAAAGTGATCTTACAACTCCAGTTTTTGAGGTCAAGACATTCTGATTGTTCAGGTTAAAACGATTGATCTTGCTTATAGAGCACTAGACTTTTTTCAGGATGTTATTTGGTTATGATTCTTGCTGTCCTGATTTGACTTAAGGCTAGAGGAACAGCAGTTTTGGTGGTGGGTTGGTTGGCGATTTTTTTATACTTTATATATTTCCTACTTCCAAACTTTCTCTTCATTGTTGTTTTTATAGCTTTTTCTACACTGACCCAATTCTGAAACAGTAAGATCAGTTCCATGAATAGACTCATGGCCCAAACTGTACCCTGGCTTTCCTCATGTGCAATTCTTTTGAGGCCTGGGCACTATGTATGTAGCTCAGGAGAAGCTTAATGCAGAGTGTTTGTATGAAAGTGTTTATCACTGATTTCAGATGGCCAGATCCTACCAACTTTCCAGAAAAAAAAAAAGAATAAAGGCCAGTGGATTTTTTTTTTGTTTGTTTGATTGTCTATTTGGTTTGGGGTTTTGGGTTCTTTTCTCATTTTTTATTTTTTTGTTTGTTAGTTTATTTTCTCCTGTACAGAATATTAATTTCAGGTACAAAAGAAGTGTAAATGGTTAAAATCTTCCAGACTAGACTAGTGTACTCTGAAGAAGTCATTTTCTTTTGAAATACTTCATCCTCTTTTACATTTCTGGGTTTGGGTAGTATCTTCAAACTGGGACAAATTTTGTGAAATGATTTTTCAATGGATAATTGTCTATTGAAGCATAGCTCTAAGATAAAAATCATTTCATCTATGTGTTATAACTGGCTATAAAAGCATGATGCAAAGAGTCTTAGTAAATATGATCATATTTATCAGATTGAAAATATCACGTGTTATTAGACTTACTACCTTGTTAGCATATGAATTCCATGGCAAACACTTATGGTATCTATTCCAGGAAGACCAAATGGATGCTTCTGACAAAGAGTTTCCTTTTTGACAGTAGGGATGGCAGAGTATTCATAAACACAGAATGGAGTTTAGATTTCTTTAGCTAAGCTGAGTGTCATACTACAAAACGGAAAATAGGCAAAAGGATTCTGAATGAATCGGTAAATATATCCTCTTTCATTAGGCTGATGTATTAAAATATTGTGTGGTTAGCTGTGTGACGTTCTTGCTTTCTACTGTGGGCAGAAATATTTTTGAACTCTTCAGAGACAGAGAGAGAGACAGGCAAAACCAGGGTTTCATAACAGAAAAAAACCCACAACAATCTTGGTCTGATAATATCATTAATTTCTGCATTACTAATTAATGTGTTGCCATAGTTTTGAAACATTTCTTATTTCTAAGAAATACAAGCATAATTATATTATGAAGTGCATTGTCAAATTTTACCACATAGACATTATAGCCAAGATGTTGAACAAAATTAATTTTCTCTTTCTCAATTTTTAAGATCCAGATTTTAAGGACCTTGGTGTTTTGAAACCATTGCCAGGTTGGTATGTTGTTTTGTGTTCTTCTTTTAACTTGGAAGCCTTTGCAGTCTTCTGTAGAAAATATTTTTGTTTGCTGTTCAGGTTTCATTTTTTCTGGTATTTTGTTATTTAGTTTGTGAGTTTGAGATGGGAGGACCGGAAGGAATTGTGGAATCTGTGCAAATTGTCAAAGAAGGAAAAGCTTCTGAAACTGAAGCAGTAGACTGTAAATGGTTCATCCGAGCACCACCCCGATCCAAGGTCAGTCCTTTGTCCGCTTGCTGATTTGCCGTTTAATTTAAGAAATTGACTTTTCTAATATGTTGTGTGTTTCTTAGTACAGTCAGATCTTGTTTAATAACTTTACTGCTTGAACTTATAAACTATTTTTTTCCTTTTGCTGTTCAAGGGTAATTTGTCACTTTAGCAGAAATAACTTACTTTCTCTATAAATAATGATGCGGGCAGTGTTAATGGACTTTTTGTTCCATAAGTAATTTTCTTCGATTAATCTTTACTTTTTCTCGTATTTTAAAAGAATCAATGTGGTTTTTCAAGTGGGAGGTAATCTTGTCACTTTAACTTTCAATGTACTTCAAATAACTAATATTGAAACTACTTAGTGAACACTGCTGGCTACCTAATATCGTTTCTCATCTGGGAATCGTGAAAATGGAGCCAAAGTAAATTCACCTTCCTCTGTAAGAGAACTTTAGTTGTTCTGATTTAGAGCCGCAGACAAAAGAAGACAGTATCCTCCTTTCTCTCCCACCACAGTCAGAAAGCCGTGCCTTTGTAACAAGCAGAAAAGGCTGCAGTGAATGTCACAATTATTTTCTTGGATTCGTAATTCCTCTCTTATCCATGGTTTATCAGTTGTTATATGGATTAACTGTTGCTGGCTACACTACCATTTCTCCTTTCTTTGCAATTGGAACAGCTTTGTGCCCCTCATCTATTTTCATTCACAATGTTAAAGACAACTCCACATTGTATTTTTTCTAGGTGTGTTTTATTGGACAGGAAAGGTTTTACAAGATAGAATTTACATATCTACTAATCTCTGCTATCTTTAAACAGATAAGGGTTATTTTAGTATAATCTCAGAGCGGATTGTACTGAATATATCTGTTTCAGCATTTGGTATTGAATAAGCAGGAGAAGGGATTTCCAGAAGAGACAAAGTTATGAATATCAGCATTTTTCTATTGTGAAAGTTGTGAAAGAATTGAGTAGTTGGCTCATAAAGACTACAGATAAATAATTTCCAGAATATACTTTAATTTTTATTTTTTTTTATCTTTTGGATAAATTCAATATTCATAGAGGTTTTTATTTAAGTAGATGAGGTTCCCACTTTGCTACAGTAAGTAGCTACAGTCTAATGACTGGCCTGATGAATTATTATTGCATATGTTACATATTTAGGTATCAGTAGAAAGAAAACAGGTAAACACAAAATTAGAATTGTGTGTATTTATTAGAACCAGCACAATTAAATAAGCTAATAAAATTTTCCTGTAGTCTTAATTCCAGTTTATGTTTGGTTGGTCAGATAATATTGTGATATTCTTATTTGATCTAACATTAACAGTGTATGATTCAGAGCCCTTCTAGAAATCCCATATTTACGTAAGTGGGACACTTCAGTCCCGATGTAGAAATACAAATTGTATACCTGTATAACCATAAACTGTGTGACAGAAGAATGCCACCTTACCACTTTTAAGAGAGGATTAAAGATTGTTTAGTTTTTCATTAACTTCTATACCTGTATTTAGTTGAGCTGCACTTCAAAAAGTGTATACCAGTAGAAGAACAACTGGAAAGGAGAGTGATGAGAGCATTCTAGAAAACCTGAGGAAACGCTGAGAGTTATTTAAGGTCATCTAGAAGATTTTGTGAATAAAAAGCTTTAACAACAAGGAAGGAATACTCTGATGTCCACATCTGTGCAATAAGTCATGGCCCTGCACTCTGAAAGATTCAGGTTAGATATTAGGGAAGAAAATTTCAAACATCAGGGAGAGGATTATAAATGACTGTTTAAGGAAGTTTGTTTAGCCAGCATTGCAAGTGGCCTTAAAGTGCAGATTAGGTGACAGTCTATGAAAAATGAGAGAAACATTACTAATCCTGCCTTTAGGAAGAAGCTCGTGCTGGGTCATCTCTTGATGAATCTTGCTGCTCCCATCTTACAGAATTCTCTGGGTAGAGAGATAGGGCAGTATAAAAGCACATAAATCAGTGTTTCCAAGCATTTGGAGTTGAAAGCTTTTTCAGCAAGCTAGGGGAAAAGCCCGACAGTTTTCAAGTCTAGATTCCTATCAAAGGGGTAAGTCCAATTTAGCACTTGAACTTTCTTGGTGTGATTTTCATACATATATATATATATATATATATGCATGCACACACACACAGACAGAGATATCTATACACACATGCACACACACATATGATTATGATATCACCATACTGGGACAGGTTGAACAATTTTTAGACATCAAGGAATAAAATAGTGGATAAAATTAAAAAAAAAAACCCAACAAAACCCAAACTTGTATGCAGTAAGATTTATTAGTAAGATTGGTCAATTGAACTGGATTGTATTGTCCGTATTTTATAGTCAGCTTCCTTTGTGCTTATCTGACCTTGAACTAATGGCATATTCAGTATAGTAATTTTATGACATCATTCTAACTTATGGCAGTTTGCACCTATGAAAACAGTCTTTTCTGCTAAGAACAGTAAGAACTCAGGAAAGGTCTTTAAATCCACATGTTCCTGTACTCTGGGCTGCACAGTCTGTTACTGGGAATTATGCCTAAAAGGCCAGAGTTTCTCAGATATAGTTTGGGTTGGATCTTTGCGTCTTGAGTTTCTTAATTAAACTGTGCCAGAGTATGGGCTGCTTGCAATTTCATTTGGCTTAAGCTCATCCAATCTAAACTGCAGAAGTAAGTTCTTTCCTTGGTTTCCAATTCCAGACTCAAGCCAAGTCTGAGCAAAATATATGAGCAATGAGATCAGTCAGGGAGTATGAACTTGAGTTCTCTGAGCCTGAGCTTCAAACTGACAGTCTGAGTGTAACATTGTTGCTATCCTCAGCAAGCTGGAATGGGACAGAGAACAGCAAATTTCTTGCATGCATAGAGCCACCACTGATTACCTTATAGCGAGAAGAATAAAATATTGAATATGCATGCAGAACTGAAACTTTCTCAAAGTGCAGAAGACAGCAGAAGGCAGTTTAAACATTACTTCAGTATATACGCAGACCTGGAGCCTTATATTTGACTGTGACTGGTTGCAAAGTGCGTGTTTCTTGTAATCATTTGAAGTCAGTTCCTGCTGAGTAAGATAGCTGTGAATCTGGAGTTTAGAAATACTGGGGGTTCTGCACTTTGCCTAGAAGTTGACTTCTATTACTAGTCAGAGGGAAAATGGGAAATGAAGCAGGCAGCTGCTGACTGACTGTGCCAACCCACCCAGAGTAGTAAAGAGCTGGAAGAACCTCCTCATCCCAAAATTCTTCTGTCTCGAACAAAGCCCAAAGGAGGAAAGTGGATAAGCTTATTGTACTATGTTCTGAAAACTTCAGACATATCATTGGCTACAGCAGTGGATAAGCAAAGAATCTCTATTTATGAATAGAAAAAAAGAAAATGAAAAGAATGATAGTAAGGTCCTTTCCAACCCTAACTATTCCATGATTCTATATTTCTCACTTTCTGTTAAGGGTGCAGTGTTGGAGGATAATATCAATGACAACTGTTTTTCTATATTGGATGTGTCAGCAGTTTTACAAGCACTCCCCAGAAGACAGAACTCATGTTTCTGCTCAGGTAGCACTCCCTTTGGTGGGCAACTTTCGCAGTAAGGTGCCATTGTGTCTTCCTTGTTCCTTGAGAGATTCTGTAGGGGAAAAAAAAAGTCTGCACAATTGGACAGTAACAGTAATAAAACATTCACAAAGACAAAGTCCTGATGCTGGGAAAAACCCAGTAAGCAGTGCTTATAATCAGAACCTCTGGGCAGCTTGGGAAAGGGCATCCTAACTACAGACAGACAAGTATGAATTTGAATCTGGTCCAGTTGAAGTCAGCTATTCAGAAGGAATGAACAAATAGTGATCTCTGTATGTACACCACAAGAAATAAAATTAAGTTGGAAGCAAGTTAAGAAAAGTGATGCCTAATTCTCCTGCCCCACCTAAGCATGCTACTAGGCAAACAAAATATCTTTACAAATTGTAGGATGCAAGACTTAACAAAAAGCTCAAGAAACTGAAAGGATTAAATAATGAGCATCTTATTTTAACAAATCATTGCAGTAACCTTAAACCTGAGCTGTCTATAAGTGGTGACATTTGTTTGAAGCACAGCTGTTGTGGAGCAGTGAGAGGTGGATGCACAGCACAGGGGAGGAGATAAGGGCGGAAGTGGCCACAGGTGCAGGACATCACCAACAAGGAGAACCAGGTAGGCCTGGCCATGACAGCTGAATTGTGATGGTGGCTGGGTTTGCTCATGGCCCCAGCTCAAGCCAGGCAGCAGCTTAACAATGCACAAGGCTGGGATGGTGAGAAGTGAGGCCAAGTGTGGGACAAAAGTCCCAGGTGGGACTAAGACACTTGCATATTTACAAAGGGAAGGTATTACTACCTAGTAGAGGCTCTAAATGACCTGTTACTGTTTTCACAGTGGACTTTGCATCCATGTGCCTGACAAAATAGAGGTTACTTTTGGTTCCAGGTACATGACTTAGGATAGAATACAGTCTGGAGAGACTGGGTTGTTGCACATGCATTTCCTAGGCAGTTAAGAGGAAACACACAGTGAAGCATGTTGCAAATCTACAGGCCTATATGAACCAATCTGACTAAACCAAAACATTTTCTGTTCTCAAATGTGAAGTACAAACTTGTGCTCTTGGATGAGACCTGAGAGAAAAACAGTTTAAGCTTACAGCACTGGCAGACTAACTTATCCCTGATTTTCGGAGGCTTCTTTATTGGGTGTAGAAGAAAAGCTTTAAGTAGTGCACTAAAATTTAATAGAAGTTGTTTGGTGATTCCTGAAATATTGCAGAAACATGGAATATAGGAAATGAAACCCCTAATATCCATAGACATTTTTACAGGCTTCAGATGAGCTCTATCTCTGAAAGAGGTCTGAAGCTTGCTAACATACAGATAAGCAAATGACATTATGAATGAAAAAAAACCAATACATTTATATTGCAACTGTGGAACAAGGTGAACAAATGATGTTTAAAGAAGTAGAAGATGCTGTTTACCTGTGTTAAACTATTAAAAATACTTCTTTGAAACAGTTTTTGTATGAAGATGCATGACAAGTGCATGTGTAGAATCATGTATGTAGAATGTCTTCTAGAAGGCATGGTATACTCAAGCCAGAGTAGCACTGACAATACCCACTTTGAGTTAGCATGAATCTATTCCATTCAAGTATAGAAAAATAACCAACCTAAGCAACCTCAAACCAAATAATCGTTAGGAAATGTGATAAAAAAGCTACTGATTAAAGTAATAAAATATCTGCCAAAAAGGACAGCAGAATCAGGATGTGCTCTACAGTTTTCAGTGTTAAAAAGCAGAACAACACCAAGGAGCTATAAAGGTTGTCACTTGCAGGCATTGTGCCACTGTATAAGAGAAAAATGACAGAATAAATGTCAGTTACTGAGGGCTCATAAAAGTCTGAAGAAACAAATAGGACAAAGCAAAGAAATCTAAAGAGCTTCATTTGTCCAGGAAAATGGTATTTTGATGTCTGATCCTAGCTGTGAATCACAGGGTTTAGAAGTACTGCATAAGGTTGTCGCCTTTGATGGACAGTATTCTCCAAGCCCAAGCTGAGAGGAAAATATGAGGTATGGAGTTATCTGTTTGCACAGTATGGATCCAGACTAGTAACAACAGGCCCAAAATGTCAAAAAAAAAACCCAGACCCAAACAGAAAACCAAACAGAACATGTCCTGTTAATACTTTCAGGCTGAAGTAAAAGTGGATTTAAAAAAAGAAAACACCCAAAAGAAACTCCCAAAAAACACAGTTCAGGATCCAGAAAACAGGACAGGCTATTTTAGAAGACAGATCCAAACATTGTAAGTAATATGTATTTTAGCTTGATATATTTCTAGCTTTCTTGCCTTGTGTTGTGGTTTAACCCCAGCTGGTAACTAAGCACCACACAGCTGCTCGCTCACTCTCCCCCAGTGGGATGTGGGATAGAAAACAGCTCAAGTTGGGTCACTGCTGCATTTACAGTTTCTTGTAAGGTTTATCCTCCACTGTTTCATACAGTAATTCCTGTCACATGCAACTCAAATCATGGGTCATAACAATTTAAACATATTTCCATTACAATCTCCACCCCAGTCCCATTGGGCCAGGTTGTAAGGTTTAACATTTCAATGAACTCTTCCTCTTGCCCTTGCACTGGCTTGCACTTATCCACAGACTGTAGTCCTTCTGGGTGTACTTGTTCCAATTATCCACAGTCTCTGCAGGGTATAGCTGCTGTGCCATAGACTTATCCACAGCCGCAGTCACTTCAAGGTACATGTGTTCCAGTGTGGCCTTCTTCATGGGCCACAATGCCTTCAGAGAGATACCTGCTCCAGCATGGCCTTAACCACAGCCACACATCCTTCAGAAGTAAACCAGCTCCAACATGGCCTTACCCAGGGCTGCAGTCCCTCCAGGGGTATACCTGCTTTCCTGTGGGCTTTTCTGTTGCCACATGCTTTGAGGTGCTCCAGCATGACCTCATGCACAGCTACCAGTGCTTCAAGGTGTACCTTTGCCTGCATGGACCTCGCAGCCACAAATGCTTTGAGATATTAATAGGTGAATGGCAATAACAGTCAATAAATTTGAACTAAGACATTCCAATCAAACCTGTTGTTATCTTGAACCCTTTGAGCCCCATGTTGGGCATGAAAAAGGACTGTTGTGGTTTAACCCCAGCTGAAAACTAAGCACCACACAGCGGATCTCCCACTCCTGCCCCCAGTGGGATGGGGCAGTGAACTGGAAGAGTAAAAGAGAGAAAACTTGTGGGTTGAGATAAAGACAATTCAATAGGCAAAGCAAAAGCTGTGCACACAAGCAAAGCAAGAAATTAATTCACCGCTTCCCATGGGCAGGCAGGTGTTCAGGCATCCAGGAAAGTCAGGAAAGCAGGAATCCCTCACGTGTAATGTTTACTTGGAAAGACAAAAAACATCACTCCAAATGTCCACCCTTTCCTCCTCCTTCCCCCAGCTTTATAATTTGAGCATGATGTCATATGGTATGGGATATCCCTTTGGTTAGTTAAGAGTCAGCTGTTCCACTTGTGTCCCCTCCCAATCTCTTGTGCACACCTAACCTACTCACAGGTGAGGTCGTGTGAGGAGCAGAAAAGGCCTTGGCTCTGTGTAATCAGTGCTTAGGAATACTGAAAACATCCCTGAATATCAACACTGTTCCCAGTAGAAATCCAAAACGTAGCCCCATACTAGCTACTATGAAGAAAATTATCTCTACCCCAGTCATGTGTCTAATCACATAGACGTGAACAAGACGCAGACTAAAGCAGGCACTGCAACAGATCACTGGGCAATGTGGAAAGATGGGCCATTTAACCCCATCCTGTGCTTACAAAAGAATTAACTGTAACTAGAAGCTGAATATGTAAAATCTGGATGTTAGTCCCTGCCAAAGAGGAGGTTTTTGTCTTACACCTAAATTACTTTTGGCAGGCGAATGACGGCTTTTTGTTTGTTTGGTTTGGTTTTAAGGGCCTGAATGTCTGTGCACATATATTAAGTTTGATATGCTGGGATATGGTTTGAAGCTTTTTCCTGACTGGCCTGATCAATCATGTTGTCAGCCCTAAGCTTAAGTGATTGATTAAAAAGCAGAACTCATCAAAAGTGATTCACTATGAAGAGATTATAATCTGACCATTTTACTGAGGTGATATATTATCTATAGTTTAAAATAATTGTGTTTTTTTTCATGTATGCAGTCAGAGATTTCTATTGTTTCCAAATTTAATTAAAAAAATAGTAAAACTTATCCATCATTTCCTTTTTTACTATTATGTTGACAATACAAACCTTAAAGGTGACAGGACAATTATTTGAAATGTGTGACAGAGTATACTAGATATGCCACAGTTGCAGTGTGGCTTTCTGAGTTTTGTTGCTAATGGCATTGGCATTTACAGTCACATCTCAAAACTCAGTAAAAGCTAATATTTGTGCACTAGCAGCCTGTTCTTCGAAGTAATGTGGAACTGCTGATTTCAGGGAAGTGTCTTATTAAAACTTTACAACAGAAATGTGAAAGAAGAAGATATGAGAGTTATGCTGCTTCTTTCAAATAAGACATCTTCAACAAGAATGTCCCAATTGTGTTAATATAGTGTGTCAGTATCTATAGAAATGTTCATTCCAAAAGTTCTTATTGGATCACTGAAAAAAAAATGCTTAATGAAGGCAGATGGTGGCATTTGAGTTTTTGATCTTCTTGGTTTTTTAATTTGTTTTTTTTTGGGGGGAGAAAAATTTCTTATCCATTATCCTGCTGGTAGAAATAATAACTAAGATCTCAGTAAATTAAATAACCTGAAATATTAATGATAATTTTTCTCTCAGTTTCTGCTTAATTTCTTTTAGTGAGATCCACATACCAGTGAAAGTAATGAGAATATTGCCACTGATTTCAAAAAACTATGTGCAGGAACATTTTGCATTAGATAACAGTATATCATATCATTAGGTTTATTCTTTCCCTGGGGAACTCAATTTATTAGTCATTTTCTTCTGCCAGTGTGGGTCTTACAGCCGGTGACAGGAACAATGGAAAAATATAGTAATAAATCCATAAAAATTGGCAGAGGTGTGCAGATGCAATTAAATTATTCCAGCTCTTTAAAATAGAATCTAATCCAGTATCAGGTTGTCAGTTTGTGTAATCAGTTTCCAGGGTTTTTTTTAAATGCCTGCAGTCTTAATCCAAAGGTCTGATCCAAATAAGTAAATGGAAAGATACCCACAGATTATAGTGTGCTTTGTATCAAGTCCTCATTACTTTATATAAAGTTCTAGGAATAGCCATCTCGAAAGGAGATGTTGAGAATGGAACTCCAATTCACTTCAGAATATCAGGAATTTATTTTCTCTATTTTATGAAACTTTATACCATTGGAGAAGGTGCCATCTTTCTTCTAAAGGATAGACATAAATTTCTAAGTCAAATTTTTCTTTCCAGTGGTTCCAGTACCTACCAGGTCTATATGTGTTACGATCTTAGCTGAATTCATCACATACAGGAATGAACTTGCATGACTGACAGCAGAACTAAGGCTTGGGAAGAACTGAAAACTATGGCTTCTTCACTGAAAGACTCAAAGAGAAATGCTAAGTTATTGTTCTCCTGATTCCTTCTCAGCACTTATAACTGCTACTCTGAGAAATATTTTACTATTTTATAAGGCTAGTCTGCCACCAGAAAGTAGAGAATGTCAAATGATAAGTCCATAGATATAAGACTTTGGCTGTACTGTTCTATGAACAATCTGTTTGAAGAGATCAGAAATAATTGATGAATGCTGGAAATTGCTGTGAGAGCTGGTATTTTATAACCATTGTAAGGATTAGCACACATTTCCTGTAGGAATAAAACCAGACATAAATTACATTGCAATATTGAAAGGGGATAACCTATGCAAGATATATGTTTGCTTATACATATGCACATACATACATGCATATAAATGTGTGTATATATATATATATATATACACACAAAGCAGCACGGTAGAAATAGAGAGCAAATGAGCAAGTGTAAGAGGTTTTTGCCCCATTAGGTAAAGTATAATTTTATTGTTGTTCTGCAGTCGGACTAACTCCAGTTGGAGTAGGTAAAGCTTTCCTTAAAAGTGGAATGTGATATATGTACATTACATTATATCTCTACAGTATATCTTATCTTTGTATGGCATATTGTAACGTATAGATGGTATACACATAATAGGCATATATAGCATAAAAATAATGGTTCATGAAAATAATATGCTGGAAGCCGTCTGTGCTTCTCTATGAGACATTTATATGACTTGCTTTGCTTCCTGGAAAGCAGACATTTTGCATATTTATATTTCACTACCTGTGACAAAGATGGCTAGCACTCAAGTACCCATCAGAAGCAGGCTGCTTCTGTTAGCAGAGGAAAGGAAAGCAAGGTGCATATTTAACTCCTTATTCTAAGTGAAACTATGCAGAGATGGACTATGGACTACCTCAGCAGCTTCACAAGAGAGGTTGGGTACCAGGGTTTCACAGCACCTGTTATGATCTGGTTTGAGTAGGAGCAAATGGTCTCTAGGAGACAGAAGCAGCTCTCTGGTGTATTCCATCTATGGCCAGTTCTTTGGTGTGGGTGTCACAGCTCTGCCTTTTCCTATACCTCCCACCATCACATATAATCTTGCTCTGGCAGGACAGCAGAGTGCCTGCACCAGATGGACCCAAGGAGCCACTAATGTAAGAGAGTGTTATAAAGATATGACAGTGAAGAGTAAGAGCCCAGGTCTTCATGGCTGTGTTTGAGTCAATGACTGGTCCAAAATTCTTGTCTGCAATTCTCTCACTGGACTTTTGCTGTTTATTTTTGCTTGGTTCCAGTTAATTTCTGCATATTTTCATATACTTCCTATCAGAGGTGTAATGATTTCTAGGAAGCAGCTGGCAGCGAAGGTCAGCCATATGGCTGGTAGCCACGGATGTGTCTATGTTATATAAACAGAAAAGAGGAGGAAACACACTGAAGATGAGGTTTACCTGAGGGGTTAAAGTAGTCAGATATTAGTAAGACAGAAATGCTCTAAATAGCTGGAGAACACCAAGAACAAGGATTTGGAGCATGAGGAGTCATGGAGTCATGGAGGGTCAGGTGACTAAGCACCTGGGAAAAGGAGGAAGAGACTAAAGAATGAAAGAAAGACATTTAAAGAGATGTAACCGGTGCAGAGGAACTTCAGAAATTCATTTTCTGCACTGAAAAAATCTTCAGAATTCAAAACAAATTTTTAAGTATGACTCTTCCAAGGAAGTAAGTGGCCTGTTTTAACAGGAGTGTAAACTTCATGTTCCCCAGTAGGAGAGGAAATGGCAGGATATTTCAATACAACACACATAAAAAGTAGTGGGTAGTGTGAGAAAATTTCAGTAATGCTGGGTGACCAAACTCTAGTAATTTTTCATTCCACTTACAGGGGTGGAGCTACCAGTAAATGAAATGAAAAACACTATGAAAAGTATTATTGATATAAGATACTGCCATCTGAATTGTGTTTTGCTGTTAACTGTTCCATTTTGTAGAGATTAATACAGGCATCTTCCTTAATTTATAGTATTTAAGAACCAGGATACATGGTGAAAGTAGAAGTTACTTAACTGCAATTTAATTGAAATAGATTCTTCTGAGTTATTCTGGAGGATGGGAATGCTGGAACATAAGTAAGGATTACTGTAAGGAATAACATACTAGAAAAAGATGAGATAAGCAAAATGAAACTTAGTATACCAAATTACATATGCTAGCAAAAATTGTTTTACAAATATTCTTTTGAGAGAGACCAGTTGCAAAGCATAACAAGGAGTGTAAATGTAACATAATATACTACCTGAAAAGGATCATTTAAATATTTGGGCTATTACTAAACAGTGGCAGACTTCTTAATAATACATAATTCTCAAACCATAACAGATTTAATATATTATTGAGGTGAAGTGGTGAGCCCTGCTGCTACAAGGATATACTGTGTTTATGTACTTTATGCAAATCCAGAGAAGCTTTTTAAGCAATTGTTCTGTGCATGCAAAACAATGGCCTGAAGTTAATAAGATTGTTTGTAAAGAAGTGTATCTGATGTCTAATACAGTGGAGTTTCTTTTTGGTTGTTTTTGCAAGTGAAGATGTGTATAGCTGGATGCTGAATATGCTTACTGGCTTTTTATGCTGTTTGTGCCCTACTTCGCCTTTCACCTTTCTGTATCATTCTTCTGAAATTTCCTGGGTAGGCTTGGCAGTTTGATTATGTATCATGTATCTTTTGAAAATATTACCTGTCCTCTCTGTTACTGGAATGTTCTATATTGCTTGTATTACTGCTTTTAAAACGAGTGGTTTTCCCTATTAAAGTCCATATTGAGTTGAATATCAAATAATAGTATTTTCTTCTCAACCCTGCTTCTTTTAGAGTAGATTTAAAGAGTTCTTTGCAAAGGCCAATACATCTATTACTTTTATGAGAAAGCTTAGCTTGCATGCAAGAGACATTTCCAAAAAAAAACCCAAAACCCAAAAAGCTTTCTAGGTTTCTAGCAGTTTCCACAAAATATGCCTGATTTCAACCCTGTTAAATTATGAAAATATATACCATAAGGCTTTGTTTAGAAAAGCTGAGATGGTAGCCAGATTGCTGAAAGAAACATGAAAATATTAATGATTGAATTCTGCCTGGCTCCCACATTCTTACTTCCTGAATCGGTGTAGCTGAGACATATCATAAGGATGACACATATTGACTCTGGGGAGGGAGCAGCAATTATTTGCCTTATTATATTCCATGTCAGGCATGTAATAGAGCAATACTGTGCCAGCCAGCGAAAGAAGAAATTTCTAGCTTGTCTGTCCTTCAGCTTGAAGGACCATTGTGCATACTTCTCAGAGACGGGTATATATGTGGAAATTAGGACCTCACTGCAAAGAAGAACAAAAATATCGAGATGTCCCTTTAGATTCTACTTTGAAGCAAGACAAAATACCAAGAACTATAAACACCACTCAGTTTCTGTATTAATGCCCGTGCAAGGAGGTGACTGTGATTCACCAGCTCCAGAAAAGTTAGTGTGATGGTAGCTTTGTGTGGTGTTTCTCCCACAAGGTAAAGCAAAGGTATTTTAATTTTTTTAGTTGTTGTCAAGTGTCTGTACATGTTACTTTTGTCGTTTATTTATTTCATAGATCTATTTGCGATTCTTGGACTATGAAATGCAGAATTCCAATGAATGCAAAAGGAATTTTGTAGCTGTCTATGATGGAAGCAGCTCCGTGGAGGATTTGAAAGCAAAGTTTTGCAGCACTGTTGCTAATGATGTAATGCTGCGGACAGGTCTGGGTGTAATTCGCATGTGGGCAGATGAAGGCAGTCGAAGCAGCCGATTCCAGATGCTCTTCACATCCTTCCAAGAACGTAAGATCCTAATCAATGCATCCACCTCTCAGTCTGATAAATGATACAAGTCCCCAAAACTGTTAAAGTTTTCTTCATGCAGAGTAGTCACTGAAGAATGTTTCCAAACAAGCTATGCGAATATTCAGAACAGGTTTTATTCCAAGCATTTATAGTATGTAATAATTTGTAACGCAGTAGATAAAGCACTGGTTTCAGAGACAAAAAGACAGTGCAAGTAGTCATGACCTGTCCAGTTGTATGACCACAACTTTTATCTGATCCACAAGCTACCATCTGCTATGTCTCAGTTTTCCCTTACACAACATGGAAAATAATACAGTTCTGAAAGTTTTTATCGAGCCTGAACCTTTTCTATGAATTTGATTTTTAGATCTCATTACGACAGGCATTTGAAAAGTACTTTATGATTACTTTATCACAAATGGTGGGTGTATATGTGCATGTTCCAAAATGCATATATAACAATAAATATATGCGTATGATTTCATTAAGCAGAGAATTTAATTAATTTTTTTGTAGTAATGCCAGTTTTCTAAAGTCTTACATGATGTTTTGGTTAATATTCTCTATGTGCCTTGCTTGCATTCAGATGTTTATGATTTCTGGACTTAGATAACAAGCAAAACAGCCTTTGAAAGAAACAAAAGGTAGTTCTAGCCAGTTTAAAACAAACAAACAAACAAATCACGAAAACCCCTCAACAAAACCCGATAATCCTATTCACTGAAAAAGATTGGCACAGGTTACCACCTGTGAAAAATTTTGATTTGTTTTCTTTGATGAACATAATGCCTCTCTGGTCCCTTGAGGAAGAAGTATACTCATTGATTTTCACATGCTGATTCATGTTCATTTTTAATGCATTTTTTTGGCTTGTGCATCACGTGTCCGACACAAAGATTTCTGTGCGGCTGTCAGTGGTTGGAATGAAACGCAACCCTACCAAACACATTCTTCATCTGTATTCTGTGTGTGTATACCCTGCAATAAGCCAATGAGACTGTTGAGAACAGCCTCTGTAATTCCTTAATTATGGCTCTGATTAGAAATTTCTGACAGTCTACATGCCTGAAACTGCATACGCCACTGTGCTTTCACACTGCAGCTTTAGGGTGGATTACATTTTTCTTGTCTGTAAATCAGTCCAGGGTCTAAAAGATACTGAGAACCCTCAGCTAAGATGATACTGCCCTTTTCTCATTTCTGCAACTGGAGATGTCTTGAATATTCAAGATCTGATTCATTTTTTTCACAAGGCATCCTGATCTGTTACCTTAGAAACAACTGCATAGACACTGGAGGTTCACAACATTTAAAGAACGGGGGAGTGAAACACTGTGATGACTAACTTGAAATGAAGGTTTGAATAAGTATGTGTTTGCAAGGCTTTCATATTTTAAACAAAAGTAAGGAAAATGTTTTTGTTTTTTTTCTCTAATAATATTCCTAATATGTTTTCCTGACATCCTACCTCTGATGAGCCACTTCATTCTTGTAAACAGACTGCAGTTAGAATAAACTAACTTCATGGTATTCTTACTGGGAAGTTGAAAATAATATGTTGTTTTTTCTGTAAATTTATTCTGATCAGTCATTGCACACTAAAAGCTGAAAAATTTAGTAAGAGTGAAAGTGTGCTCTGAGGTACATATACATAGCCTGCTCATAAATAGTGGAAGAAACTGCATCTGTGGTTTTAATGCTGGAAGCTGACTTTAACAATTTAAAGGTGATGCAGACTGTACTTTCTGTGCCATGTCAGTTGTCTGTAAGTGATGCCCTATCCTGTAGACTGGTGCTGACTTTCAGGAGTCAGCTAGAGCAGATGCTGGTGTATGCGCTGCAAAACATATCTCATAGCATGTAAACTGCAATGCCTTTCAGCAGTGTGTGGGAATAATTAGATCATCTGCATGGAAGAGAAGGAATGACAGACCTCATTCAGGGAGATGTGCATCGGGGAACAGACACCTGTGTCTCTATTCAGGGACAAAGAAAGAGGAAAATAGCTATTTTGTTCACCTAGAGATGAGAAAGAAAAAAAAAAAAGATAGAAGATGACATTTATGTTGTGGTTGTGTGCATGGGAAAGAGTGACAAAGTAAATTCCTGTATTTCCTGTTGCTGTGGGACTGACCATGAGGTGTTGTGATCTGTAGCTACCCAAGTCCCTCTCCTTAGTGTGGAGTTGTCAAGACTCTGAGCTCCCCTACAAAAGGCACTGTACACTGACAGTGGGTTTTTTTGTGGAGACAGGCTACTTAGCCTGAGGAATGCTTTCTTTCTGTGTGAGTCTTTTGGGTATTAATTCTTGCTAAAGAACAATTTTCTTGGGGACTTGACAGCTATATAGAAAAGAGTTCTTTTATATGATTATTTTCATAGAGTTTGATTTGTGTATTCCAATTACATTTGAAATAAATATGTGGGGTTGGGGGCAGGGCATCTAAAACGTGGTCTTACAAGTTTCCAAATCTCTAGCAGTGATGTTCTGCAGAGCAGCAATGCAATAAATATGTCTGAAGGAAAAGCGTATAATGCAGGAAGTTAAATTCTCTATGCCAGAAAATCAGTAATGATTCTCACATGATCAAAATAGTAGTAGATATCTAAGTAATGCTTAATAACCTTAATAAAAGCTTGATAATTCTTAATAGCTGATAATTTAAAGTGATGATCTGATAATTTGCAATCAGCATTATGAGATATTCCAACTATCATTTTGGGTTTTGTCTGCTGGTGTCTTTACCTTTATAGTCTTTAACATATCTTCTAAAGCATACATGTCTAATGATTTTTCTGTGTATGGTAGTTACTCTCTACAATAGATTTTAAATTTCCAAGCAATTAATTTAAGAATCAGAAACAGGAAACCAAGAAATCTGGTATCATCAAAAGGTGTCTCTTCCTCTGGTAAGAAGACTTGAAAAATGTGGCTTTGTTTTTTCATCCACTGACTGTTTGTTTCATTTTCCGTGACTATGAGAGTAATTGCCAACCTGATTAATGACAGACATTCTACACCTACAGCTTCTTCAAGGAGCTGCTGCTGAGCAGACACACCTACACTTTAACCTAAAAGCAGATTTGTAGAACCAGGGCATATGGAATAAGAGAAAATCCCTCTGTATGCACAGCAGGCAAGATGTTTGTTCTCTTGCTTCTCACTGCTATTTGGTTGCACTGCTTCCTGCTCTGTCCATAGCCCTGTATCACTAATCCCAGAAGAGAAAAATGTCATTCCATCTTCTATTTTGTTTCCCCTTTGAGCTCTAAGCCTGTTTTTAAAGCCCTGTCACATGTGGCTTTCCTAACAGAGCACAAGTTCTATCATTTTGGTTTTCTTTTTATTAACAAAACCAATATTTGGATAGAAATCTTGGGCCATGTTTAGAAGAGTAGTGCACAGTTTTACTGAGAAACAGTACTCAAGTCCTTGTTTACAGCCATAATCCCTGAAGATGATCATCCCAGCATGGTCAGTTCTCTAATGAGGAAAAGGCACTGCAGGTATACAGTGTTAATGACTGTGTTTATTGTGGTAATGCAAAAGAAACTACTATAATAGGGAACAGCAAAGTGATAAGTGCAACACAAGTGAAAAGATGGTTTCCCTTTGCACTCCCTTTAGGAGTGTAAATAGATTGCAGTTTTGGTGGTTTTGCTCCCTGCTTCCACAGTAATATATAAAAAGAAACTACTGGGATTGCCACCTTAGTGGTGCACACTCACCTGTGATTTTCTTCTCCTCTGTGCTGTTTGCAGCTCTCTCTAGTGAATATCTATCTCTTCACTGGCTAAGCATCTCAGTAGCTGTCTGACCCTAACCAAAATAACTATAAACTGAACACAGACTGGAGCTCTGAGTGTATGCTCCTGAGCTGCCATTCTTTGTTGAGTTTGTATCTCAAAAAAAAAGCAATCATGAAATCACATATAAGTGGTTTTTAAAGACTAGATTATCATATCAATGTGTATCTGGCATTAACTATCCATAAAAGTTACATTTATCTTGAACAGAGCTGCCTGAAGGTGACCGAGAAGAAAAATTCAATATTAAGCACATTTCAAGTTTCTAATGGCTGTATTTTAATACGTTGGTTTTTGGGGTTGGTTGGTTTTTTTTTTCATTATTGACAAATGAAAATAGAAGCAATTTTACTTTAGGTAATATACTTGTGGTGTACAGTACTAAAACCATGTTGATAATTTAATAATTTTCACAAAATAAGTGAAACAGCCTCTCAGCCTGAGTGATGGACTGCTCTTTGGAGAGGCCGAAAGAAGACTTCTGTTTCAAGAATGATTCAGGAAACATCTGAAGAATTTGTCTTTCTCTCGTTAAAGTAAGAAAGCCCTCTATTTCAGCAATGAAGAGTGCAAAAATCGAAATTATCTCTACCTAAAGAATTCATGTGCAGAGCATAATGCAGTGAGCAATCCTGACTACGTGAAGAGTAGGTGTGAAATGTCTGAGTTCAGTGTAAAATATTTCTCTAACCATTGTTCAGATTTCAGAAACTTCTCATTCGCCCTCAGGAGAAAGCAAGACCTTTCAAAAATGTTATGACAAGAAGGAAGGGGGGGCAGGGAAAGACAGAAGCCTAAAAATAGCAAGTAAGGTAATGCATTCGTTTAAGATTAGAAGTCCTGACTGAAATCCTTGTCTTGAAACAGACTCAAAGGGTAAATCCACACTGTTCAATGAAGTATAACATAGATACCAAAACTAGCTTGCTCAGGAAAGGAAAGGAGTTGCACTTAACTCTGCACAGTGCTGAGAAACAGTGGAAATACACTGAGAAAAGCACTGCACTCAAGTGGAACTGCCAGACTTCACATCAGGTCCATAACAAGTTAGCTTTTAGCTTCATCTTGTAAAAATATTTTGACCTGGGCGTGTTTGCATTTATAAAAGTATAAAATTTGCCCTCAGAAATGGTGCTCAACACACAGAGATAATGTGTTTTGTTATTAATGTCATAACATCACAGTAGTATAAAAATTAACAACACCCAGAATATTTAATTGCTATAGTTCTTTATATAGATTGGCATTTTATTGTATAGCTGTGCATACATTACTTGTGAATATTTATTTTGTTTTTTTCAGTGAAAGCAGTCATTTTTTTTAGATATATAAAATATGACTGCTTTTATTTCATGTTACTTTGTAAACATGACATATGGAAGAAGTATTAATGCTCTTTATGTTTTTCTGCCTTAGGGCTACTCAGGATTAAAAGAATTTATGATCATTTTACATTAATAAATGAAAAAGTATAGATTATTGGCTCCATATGCATTCCCAAAAGCTTCCAAAAGCAAGAAAACACAGACAACTCCATTGCCTCAATTTTTATGAATTTTGAAAGCAGTTACCTTCAAATACTGA
This sequence comes from Coracopsis vasa, assembly GCA_026283785.1. Classification (NCBI taxonomy): domain Eukaryota; kingdom Metazoa; phylum Chordata; class Aves; order Psittaciformes; family Psittacidae; genus Coracopsis; species Coracopsis vasa. The sequence goes on from JANHGB010008911.1 coordinate 35,415, forward strand.
ACTCAGTCTTTTTTTGAATACTGTGATGGCAACCTTCTTGAAAGATAATCATTATACAATCTCCTAACTTGTACTGGAAACAAAATATATTTGCATGCCAGGTAACAGAAATAGGGTTGCTATTATCGTAGGATTTTTAAAGTATAGGTTTCCTAAACCCGAAGAAGATTCTGGGATATTATGTCTATTCCTGTTAACTCACAAAGTACTTTGCTTGTATATCTTCTAGGTTAAGTGCACCATCTTGTGTTCAGTATAAATAATTGTTGCAAAGCAGATGATGTTACATTATAACTATTTCAATAACTATAAAATCTTTTTATATGTTACAAGATATCCCTACACGTGTCACACAAATTCTTAAAACAAAATATTAACATTAAAAATAATGCAGAATGAAAGTGCTTGAAGGTTTTTTCTTTATTTATATTATTTATATAAAATATAATTTTACATTAAAATAATTATTGATTCAAATCCAAACTGGATTTAATAACTAGTTTAAACTATAGTGTTTTCATGCAGTAAAAATAAAATAAAAAAAAAAAAAAATCAAAAGACTCAAAGTTATTAAAATACAGCAGGTTGAATTATATGTCTAGTTCTAACTTGCTCACTGGTGTTAATATGAATTGTTCATTCTGCTGAATATGCTATCTTATTTATTTCTATGCCAGTATCTTGGCAGAGCTTGACTCAAGGCAGCTTTAGGACACAGGGGAAATAACATAACTGCGTGTTCCCAGCTGTTACTTTTATTCTAATTATGAAGCCATCTTTTCAGAAAGTCATAGAAGGGTTGAGGTTGGAATGGGCTACAGGATATGGTCTAGTCCAATCCTCCTGCTTAAAGCAGTCAGCTACAGCAAGTTGCTTAGGGCTGGCTGTATCCAGTTGGGTTTTGAATATCTTCAGAGATGGAGTCTCCACAACCTCTCTGGGAAACCAGCTCCAGCACTGTCTTTGACCAGCCTCCAAAAGTTTGTTGCATTTAAGGGGAATTTCCTGTATTTCATTCAGTGATGATTGCTTCTTGTCATGTCACTGGGTACTGCTGAGAAGAGCCTGGCTCTGTCTTCTTTATTCCTTCCTATCAGGTATTTGTACATGTTGATCAGATCTGCCTGAGACTTCTCCAGGTTGAAAAGTCACAACTCTCTTAGCTTCAGCTCGTACGCCAGATGAACCAAGCCTTTGATGGTCTTTGTGGCCTTAGTTGGGCATACTCCAGTACATCCATACCTCTCTTGCTCCCAAGAGACCATAACTATGTACACACTCACTGCAGATGTAGCTTTGCCAGTCCAGAGAATAGGGGAAGGCTCATGTTTCTCAGCTTTCTGCCCATGCTCTTTCTAATGCAGCCCAGGATACTGGTGGCCTTCTTTGCCCATCTATACAGCCACCCAACCACTTTGTCTGTCAACCAGTCCTCCCAGTTTTGCACTGCCTGGAACTTGTGGGTTGAAACTTTTAAGCAGAGAAACACAACATTCACTGCTCTCCCCTTATTCACCGCTCTCCCCTTATTCACCAAGCCAATCATAGTAGTCATGTCAAGCATGATTTCCTTTACATAAGATCATGAAGACAAAATTCTTGTCCTTCATGTGTTTGGAAAGGGTTTTCAGGCTTATTTGCTTTGTCACCTTCCCAGGGATCAAGTTGAAGCTAACTGATTGAATGCTCTCAGCATTCTCCTTCTTGCTTTTCTCAGAGATGGGGGACATTTCTTTTCATCTGATCCTCACAAATCTCCTCCGATCACCATGATCTTTCAGAGACAATCAAGACTGATTTCACAATTACATTGGGCAACTACTAGGGGTATTGCATTAGAGCCCACGGGCTCATGTCTGTCCAGTTTGTTTAAATATTCCCTAACCTGGTCCTCTTCCTTGCTCCAGGCTTTCTCCTTCATCTCAAGAAGGCGTACAGTACCTCAGTCTTTTCCATGTCATTTGTCACCAGGTCCCTTGCCCTATTTATCATCACACTTACCCCATCTTGCTTTAGCAGCTGACATACTCATAGAAGTCCTTTTGGTTGCCCTCTACAGCTCTGCTGCTATCTCTTTTATCTGTCCTTTTTATGTTTGAGTTTAGTCAGGAGCTCACTGTTCATTTGCAGGCTGACTGCCACCTTCACTTGATTTTCTGCTTCTCCAGTTAGACAACTATTGAGCTTGGAGGAGGTGATCTGACAGAGTCAACAAACTCTCCAGGAACCCCTGTCTTTCCAGGACCACCTCCCATGGCATTCTTCCAAGCAGACCCCTCAACAGTGAATTTTGCCTTCCCAAGGATCAGAGTCATGATCCCGCTTTTTGACTTATTCCCTCTTTGCAGCATCTTACACTCCACCATCTCATGATCACTGCAGCAGGGCTGCACCTGACATTCACATCCCTGACTGGTTCTTCCTTGTTTATTAAAGTATGATGCCTAGCAGAACTCCCCTTATCAGCCTGATTACCTGTGTCAGGAAGTTATCATAAATGCACTCTGGAAACCTCCTGGATTGATTGTGCCCTGCTGTATTGCCTTCCACATATATCAAGGGGTTAAAATTCCCCATAAAGACCAGAACCTGCAAATATAAGGCCTCTTCTAGACCTCTGAAGAAGGTTTCATCTACTTCTTGTCCCTGATCAAGTAGCTCATAGCAGACAGACACCAACTACAGTATCGGTGGCTGTGGGCTGACACTGAGCTGCCTACTAATCCTGAGCCAAAAACTCTCACTTGGATCCTTGCTCAGCTCAAGGCATAGCTCTGTGAATTCCTGCTGCTGTCTCATATAAAGGGCATTATATAGTTGTGGGGAAGACCACTGATCGATAGAGTAGGGGTTTTGCTGGGTGGAGAGGTTTGTGTTGCTTTATTTAGTTGAAGCTAAGGATAGCAGTAGCTTCTTTTTGTGAAAGCATCCACAACCTTTCTTCAGATTTAAGTGTTTACACACTGAGGCATTGCCATAAATGGTGTTCAAGACTTAAGTTAAGCCATCGAGTGTTGCTGCCACATGCTTTGTCTGCTTGATTCCATTCCCATCCTGTATTCTGTAACAGCTTCAGGAAAGCATCAGGACCAGATTGATCTTGCTGTAAAAGAATCCTGTTTACTACCAGTTCATGTATCTTCTTGCTATTACTAGATTGTCCTTGGTGTAGCAGCCCAAGACCCTTCTGTTCTGCCTCTTCAAGGGCAAACCCCTTAATTCGTCCAGTGTACAATGGGACTGACAAGTTTTCAGCTTCCCTTGATGCTTTCATTCATTCCAACAGAAAGCCTTCATTAGAGTGTGGAAAATATATTGATTTTTTTGTCCAGCTTAATCACTCCAAGTTCAAGACATCATAGAGAGGATTTGACTATACTAATTTTGTAATCATGAACAAAAACAAGGAGGTGTTTGTCATTAGGTTTAGGAATCTTAGATTTGGGTTTTTCTCATGCTAAGTATGTTGCACTTAATCTGAAATTGCTCTGCTTCACTATTAATCTAGTTTTGACAGTTATTCACATACCATCTCTTTCCTCCAGAGTTCAACAACACAATTTAGAGGAACTGAAATTTTCTTTCTTTTTTCTTCTTTTCTCTTGTCTTTCATTTCCTGATCTCCCTGCCATCAGTTTGCATAATTATCCCTTCTCAAATCTGCTCTTATTTTTCTCTCTAATTTCTGAAACATTTCCTAATATTTTTCATTCTATATAAAATCTTATCATTCCTTTCTGTACAGAATGTCTTGAGTGTCATGTATGTCTGCTGTGCAGTTTTCTCTTTCTTTCTCTTCCTTTCAATTCCTTTACTACTTTCCTCTAGTTCTCCTTTCCTACTTACCACCACCATGCTTCTAAATTCCTGTATTTCACCCTTGCACAACTGTCCTTCTTTCCCTTAAATTGCTGTCTATTCTTCTGGGAGTTGTTTTTCCACTATTAATTCTTTTGTTGTTGTTGTTTAATCTTCAGGATTAAATCAGATTTTAAAGCAGCAAGATCATGTCATAGACATCTAGGAGGTTCTGCCTGCTCAGATACAATACTCTGTCTTCAGCACTTCACTTCTAAGGCCTTTCTTGCCACTCTGCATGTTTATTGGTGTTTTGGTGTTTGTTTGGGTTTTTTTCTTCTTCTTTGTGGCTTTATTAACATAAACTTTCCTAATCCTGTTTCTTTTTTTTTTCGTTCCCTTGTCACTCCTTGTGCTTTCTCCATTTGCCATGTAGGTCTTCCTTTCTTGTATACTTCCTACTTACTAACATGCAACTTGAATGAGTGGCTACATAGGTCTTCTTTGGTTTCCCCTCCATAAATTCTCTCTCTCTCTCCATTTTTTGCTTAGAGCAGGCAGTGTGATCCTGTCTGTGTGTTGGAAAGAACTAATTCCCAAAAGATCCTTGTCTTGCCTGGAAGAAGGGACTGCAGTTACAGTGCAAAAGGATAATAGTGCCTCTGCTGGGTTCCTTATATGATGTGTCACATCATGATGTGACGAAGTATCTTCCAGGCTCAGCCTTCACAGTCCCCAGATGAGAAGAGCAGAAATATAAGCACTTCCCCAAATCACACTCCTTGCTAATACACCTGTATCATAGAATCATAGAATACCAGGTTGGAAGGGACCTCAAGGATCATCTGGTGCAACCTTTCTAGGTAAAGCATGACCAAGACTAGATGTCCCAGCACACTGTCCAGCTGAATCGTAAAAGTGTCCAGTGCTGGGGAATCCACAAATGCGTGTTCTTCTGTTCTTTCTGTCCAGTTTAAAGTAAAATCCTTCCTGTAACAAACTTAACACCCAACCAGGGTCTCTTCAGCCTAGGAGATGGTATACTAGATTTTTTCAAAAATTGAACCAGGAGCAGAACCAGTCTGGCTCATCATTTTTCTGCATTGGCTAAAAGATACAGTATATGTATATGGTTGTATCATCTGAGCAGATAGTTGGGTGTTTGGGAGCGTGTACAAGTTTTGATGTCATTTACTATTTGTTTAACAGACCATAACTGCTCTAAAGAAGACATTATAGTCAGTTATGGATATCTGAACTTAAGCATTTATTGAAAAGTGGATTTCTTGACATGATATATAGAGTCATTAAGTTCTACAGTATAAATCCTCTGTACAGCCCTTAGTTGGCAAACCACTGAAGCAGTCATCTGCTCTGAACCAGCCTCTGCAGTATGCATATATGTTGTCATAGGAACTGCTTTTAAAGTTGCAGAGGAGAAAAATTGCCATGAAGCATCAAATTCTAAGTATCAACAATATGAGTATCTCCTTTCTGATTACTTATGGGTCTTATGCTATTTTTAACTTTCCTTTAAAAATAATTATAATAATGCTTGTGGGGGTTTTGACTTTAAAAAAATACATAAACAGTTAATTTTTCCAGATTTAACACTCATAAAATTTGTAATTCTTTTTCTAAATGAAGGAATACCTTCTGGTTTGGTTTTAATAAAATAAATGTAAGGAGTAATTTAGCTTTACTCTGTTTCATAATTTTAGAGTACATCTTTACAATGCTAACACAAATCTCCCAAAACTTGACTAACTAACACAGTTCCTTCTGATGTGTACAATTCCTCCTGATAGCTTCCAAGCTGCTTCTTCACAGTAATATTAAATAGACATCAGTAAAGCCATCATCCTGCAGTTTTAATCTGCGTAATTCTCTTAGACCTAGATTCTCCTAGGCTTCAGGGATGCAGAGGACTGTTGCTTTTTTCCAATCTTCATATTTGTGCTTAAAAGGGTATTTTTTAAAATGTAGCCTTTCTGTGACCAAAATGTTTTAAAAATAAATTTATTTTCTCTGTGTATAAATGTCCAGGCACAGTTGGTATGAGGACTAAGTACGTGTCTTCTTTGAGTCACAAGTTTTCATATAAAACTGGAGTTTTAGCAATAAACTTCAATACAGATTATTTCTCACATACTAGGTATGGCTGGGATAGAGTTAATTTTGTTTTGCATCTGTGGCTAAAACTGTTGGTAACACGTCAATGACTCCACAACAATGTACAGGGGGCCAATCTACTGCAGCCATGAGAGTCAGACTGTAGGAAAGTCCATCTGTTTCAGAACTGAAAATCTTTTGCCACAGAACAATAACTAGTGTATGACATGAGTGCTCTCAGTGCTGCATGTCAAGTATTGAATAAGCTCAAGAAACCTGCGTTGTATAGCTTTTTTCTATCACAGATTGCATGATCACTCCTAGATGTGTTTGCCACAGAGAGCTGAATGATTTACTGCTTAATATCAGCTTTTTCTTTCTTGTTTTTAGCCCCTTGTGAAGCCAACACATTCTTTTGCCACAGTAATATGTGTATTAATAATACATTGGTCTGCAACGGACTCCAGAATTGTGTGTATCCTTGGGATGAAAACCACTGCAAAGGTAATGTGCAGAACTGGAAATGTCAAGTCATTTTGCCTGCATGGGATACAGCATATTATCCTTAGCTTAGTGTTAAGTATGTGCCAGATGGGTCAAAGCTCAGGAAGAACAATTTAGGGAGAGCATACGTCAAGCAATTGAGAAAATGAAGAGAAGTAAAATTATGGATGGGTTTTCCTTTTAGTGTCTGTATTTGTTTTGCTTGGTGTTTTGTGTTAGTTATGTCCTCCTGGCTGGTTATGTCCTTCTGGAAAGCTTTCTGATCACCTGGTCTCTGTTTCACATACACTCTAAAATGTAATTAAAAGTCATATTTTGGTTTGTTTGTCATAGTTACCTTTGTAGTGGAGTAACATACGGGTAGCAGGTGTCTTCTAGTTACATTCCATGCCCATAACAGCCCAGGTGGGCTAAAAAGCCAAGGTGAAGTGTAATTAACACTGTAAGAAAGCAACCAAGTCTACCTATAATCAAGTGAAATTGAAGAGCAAGGAATAAACACAGGAAATCAAGCATAATATCTCTTTCATAGGTGGGGGCTGATGTTCCTAACCAGGTACTGAGAACGGTCTCTAAATATTGCTCTGTGTTTCTGGGAAAAAAACCCAAAAAATCAGCATCTGTGTTGTCTTCAGGGAAAAGAGCTTAACTATCTGACATTGAAAGCTAGGGAGATAGTTCACTTCCCTCCCACCGTGCCCTCCCTCTGCTGCAGATTTGTTCCTGGAAACATGGGATATGCCAAATTTAGGAACCAATCAAGAAAAAAAAATCAGAATGAGATGGATTAGCAGTCAGCCCATAAGTCTGCTGAAGCCTGTAAAATCCTGACAAGCAGTGCGATAGGGTAAAACACAAATGAAAGCGTACTTCAAAAGAACACAGTAAAACTATGGCATAGCTTAATATTCTTTAGAGAAACTAAACATACGAATGAGAAATAATTATCTGTTCTTTATTTCTTCAGCACAGAGGAAAACAGAAAAACTTCCCCACTCTTCAATTTACAGAATTATTTTCACCTTTAATTTGTCAAGTACCTTTCTATTGGGCCTTGTGAGCATATCCCCTCTTATATTCTGACCAATTCCAACAAAAAAGTTGTTTGTTGCTGTGTTGCTTTTTCTAATTCTGCTACTTCCCCAGAGCCTGTGTCAGTCAGAGAAACCCCATGTGACTCTACAAAAGCAGGCAATGGGGAATACTGAAAAGTTAATTCTTGTTAACTAGGAGATTATGAAGAGATGGATGTTATTGCTTTGGTGCCAATAAGTTTAATTTCAAAGGCTTTTTATTAAGCTTTTTGATACACTTTAAATTGTCAAGAAAAATTACACTAAACTGGGTGTTGCAACCTAATCAGAGTTGTTCAGTCTTGCTATGCCTGTGGGAGACTTATGTGCATGCTTTTTGACATGCAGCAGCTCTACAAGGTTCAGACACCGTCTCATGTGTCTGCAATCATTTGAAAGCAAATCACAGAGAAATATTGTGGCGTCATGTTGGGTGCCACAAAGAACTGTTGTGGTTTAACTCCACCTGGTGACTCAGAACCATGCAGCCGCTCGCTCACTCTCCCCTCTTTTTTCTTCCCCTGCTCCCAGAGGGATGGGGAGGAGAATCAAAAGAATGTAACTGCCATGGGTTGAGAAACGAACAGTCCAAGTAACTAAGGTATAACACAAACCACTACTGCTACCACCAATAATAATAATGATGAGAGAAATAACAAGGGAAGAAAATACAACCGCTCACCACCCATCGACTGATACCGAGCCCGACTCAAGCAGTGATCTAGCCCTTCCGGATAACTGCCCCCAGTTTATATAGTGGACATGACATGCTGTGATATGGAATACCTCTTTGGTTAGTTTGGGTCAGGTGTCCTGTCTCTGCTCCCTCATGGTTTCTTGTGCCCCTCCTCACTGGCAGAGCATGAGACTCTGAAAGTCCTTGAGTGTCTCAAACTACAGTTAATGCTGTGCTTTTTTCTTTTTTTTTTCTTCTGTCACACAGAAAAAAGAAAAGCTAACCTGTTGGACCAACTTACAAATACCAGTGGGACTATAATTGGAGTGACTTCTTGCATTGTGATCATCCTCATTGTTATCTCTGTTATAGTACAGATCAAGCAGCCTCGTAAAAAATTTGTCCAAAGGAAAACAGACTTTGATCAAACAGTGTTCCAAGAGGTATTTGAGCCTCCTCATTATGAGTTATGCACCCTCAGAGGGACAGGGCCTACAGCTGACCTTGCTGATGTTGCAGATGACTTTGAAAATTATCATAAACTGCGGAGATCCTCCTCAAAATGCATTCATGACCATCACTGTGGATCACAAGTGTCTAGCATTAAGGGCAGCCGTAGTAACCTCAGCACAAGAGATGCTTCTGTCTTGACAGAAATACAACCCCAGCCTGTAAAACCACTCATTCAGCCCATGAACAGGAGAAATATCCTTGTCATGAAGCATAGCTACTCACAAGATGCTGCAGATGCGTGTGAGATAGACGAAATTGAAGAGGTACCAACCACAAGTCACAGGCTGTCCAGACATGATAAAGCTGTTCAGCGGTCAGTATCAATAGATTTTTGATGAAGACTATTGTGTAAGGACTTGATTGCCCAAACATATTCACTCTTTATTCAGTAAAGACATATTTCTTCTTTATTTATTGTTTAAATTTCTGTTTCCTGATAGCACATACCATTATATTATCTCTCTCTTCCTGTCTCTCTCTCATCTCTGCTCCTGTTTCCTGAAGGACCCTGTATCTCAGTTTTACATTTCTACCTTATATCTTTCTTTTTCTTTCACCATTTTACACATACTCGCATACATACATAAGTCAGCAGAGAACAGGTATAATTTTTAAAAACCAAAGATTCTGTGTAAATCTCATTTTTAGAAGAGCCACATATATGTGGTTTTCTTTTAACTGAGGTGGCCTTGAATATCATCCGCTGTCAGTCTAATATCTCTAAATCAATACACAAATAAATCAAAACATACATATATTCATTTTGATGCATGGCCAGTAATGAGAAACAAAATTCTGGGGTAAGGAAACCCCTTTTCACATGAAACATTATTCTTCATGTACATACAGTATTTACAAAACTTTACTGTAACTGTTCCATTATTAATTACAGTATCTCGGTTTGTCATAGTAACATATATATAAATAGATTAGAACATGAGACAATGTAGTGAATAAAGAAAACTCATATATTTATACATAAGAATATAATTAAAAGGAATCTTTCTAATCAACAAAAAAATTGTCAAATATTAAAAAAAGTCATGCATAATATTTTTAACAAAAGAACTATTTCTACTGTATATTGCACTTTTAAAAACTGTAAGTATGAATGATTAAAAGTTTACAAGTACAAGAAAAAGAAAAGCAGATGAAAAATCATTTATGAGCAATTTATTTGAAAAAAACCCCACCTACAGAAACTTTTTATATATATTTGTATTTTTCATGGAAGCATTATTTATGCAGTTCTTGTTATTGCTTACGTGCCCTCCATATTTTCTTTGCACATTAATGCATTTCTGTCTCTTAAAAAAAAGTAATTATTTTAATCTAATTGCATGCCAATGTAAATTGCTCCATTAATATTGATCAGATTATCAAGTTGTACTGTTAAGTATCTTTATGTATATATTTTTTTCTATGCAAACATTATTATTTTGAATGAAATAGCCATAACATTCCAGGTTCTGCCTCATTGGGTCTCTAAGCAAACATGAGTCTGAGTACAACACAACTAGGGTCTAAGAGACAATACTGAGGTAAGTAAACATACCTTTACAACAACTGAACAATTTGTTGCTTTCCATTGTATTTGTTATATTACTAAAATGCATGTTAGTTCTCAAATTACATGTCACCTTGTTTGGAGAGAGCCATGTTTGAATAGTGAGAAAACTGAAAGACAGATGACCACTTTAACATTGTAAACAAAGCAAAATATGTTAATTCCTTATTCTTGAAAGCATTATAGTCATCCCCTAGCTAAACATAATCTTCATTCCAAACACTTCATAAATACAGATGCTTTGCATGGTTCTGGTGTTTTGCTTATTATTTTTATTTATGAAAATAAAATTTAGAGTCCCAGCATATGAAAACCTGGTAATCTAAATCAAGACAGGAAGATGTGGAACTATCTGTTTTCAGTTCTTGTTATTAATTCAACCTGTTGAGGTGTCAGGGGAAGGGTATGTGGTAGTACTGAGAAATTTAGATCTGTAGCATTAATGTTAATATCTGCAAATTAAACTTTTTTTTTTTGAGTCTTTTCCTAGTTTTTCTATTTTGTATAAGTTGTTATCAACAATAAATATAATCTCAGATGTTTATAATGGAGTTATAGATAGCTGCTAGTTTGTCAATTTATATATGTATATGTGTATATATGTATATAAACAGATATGTGTGTATACTTGTTTATATGTATATATTTATACAGCAATTTTACTGGAAAAGAATCTGTTAATGCTTTCACTGCTTCTAGATTAGGTAAATATTTTTTCTGTGTTTTTCCTCACAGGGAGAACATATTTTAACTTTGTTTTGCTTACAGACAACTATTCATGCAGTCTTTCAAATTCTGAATGGAAAAATCTACAGTGAATTATTTCAGTTTCTGAGAGTGGACATGTTTCTAATTTCATTTCATTGCCTTTGTCCAAACCCAAGAAGTACAGACATATCCCATTTCCTTAGCAAGATATTCCCATTGCGCAATAATATATTATTTCTCATTGGGCTGCTGGCCACCAAGTGCTCCTTAGTTTTTAAATACATTTGGAGATTTACTGCAAGCCTGAACAAGAAATTAGCTCCTGAGATCTGTCCTTCTCTTTTTTTTTTTCAGTTTTATTTGATATGTTTAATGTCTGTTGTTTACTTGTATGTTGCGTGATATGTAGGAGAAGATTTTCATTGAACTTTTGCTATATGTACGTTGTTTTCATTACATAGACTGCTTGAGAATAGTGCGCTCCTGGGTGATTTTGAACATGCTACACTGAAATGTGAAACAATCGTCCTTGGAAACACCAGCTAGAGGTTTTATGGACTCTGACCAGCTATTCTCATATCATGACAAAATTCAGCAAACAGTGTTTAGTAAAATTATTAGAAGGCAATAAGACTTTGGTTATTATGCTTATCGGTCATTTCTCTTTTTTTTTTTTTCTCTCTTCTTTTTGTTGCAAGTTAAATTCCCAATTTCAGGAACAATTTATTGAAATCAGGTATTTAGCCATTCATAATCTCTTCAATAGAAATGTTCGTTGGATAAGCATCTAGCAATATGACTGAATTTGACATTGAGAAAATAATCTGCATGTATGTTTACTGAATATTTGAGTTGGCAAAAAACCCCTTTATTAGATACATTGTAAAAAGCATGCATTCACAATTATTGCTGTTACTGTTCCATTTCTGTGTCATATGCTTGCTACTTGTAACTTTTTATATAAAAATACATAAAACAATGTGTAATAATTTCTTACCTTGAGTTTAATGGCAATGTTTTCTTTTACCAAATATACAAATCTTGTGTAATTCAGAAGATTAAGTTCAAAATGTAGCTCCTAGGAACTTGAAACACAGGTACATCAGAGAATCAACTGTCTCTCATCCCTCACTTACTGAAAAGCAAAATGCATTTTTTTTTTAAATTATTTAAATGAATTCATCATACATAAAGTTGATGATTGCCTAATTTCAGTTAAAAGGTTTCTGGTAACCTTTGTATTCAATTCTGTACTCTTAACTAATTTATTTCCATGGCAAATAGTAGGAGGTTTGCTTCTGTGTAGCAGAAATTTTTATCAGTCATACAAATGTTATGGCTGTTTTAGTGCTACAAATATAAAAAATTTGCTTATGCAAGATAAACTCAAATTCATAATTCATGCTATAAACATTAGCAACCAACAACAAAATCAAACTTAAGAGGTTACATTATTAAGGAATATTTGCAGATTGAAAAGCCACAATTATGTAAAGATTAAAACCCCCTCATTTAAGAAGGCAATATGCATAAAATCATAGTTTTATTACTGTTTAAAGTGTTATCTTCCAAATTCTGTTTCAAAACGAATCCTGATTCCTTCTTAAACATATTCTGTCATTCATGGTTGTTAGGTTTTCCTACATAAAAATTTTTTTAGTTTTATTGGAAGAGTGGGAAGAATTCCATAGATTTCCCAAAGCATAAGTAGCTGAGAAGAGACTGGAAGATTATCACAAAAAATAAGGTGATCTATATCACCTATTTAAATCTATGATACATAATGTACGTAATTAAAAATACAGGTAATCTGATTTATACAAAACAATTTCTACAAATGTGATTTATAAATGACATGAGAAGAACAAGGGTTTCAGGTATTTGCCTTCTTTTTTTTTTTGTATACTATATTTGCAATGTATTTTCCATAATTTTATTTTAGCTTGATTAATTTGTTTGTTATCATGTTAGTTGCAAAAAGCAGTCCTCCCTTGGCTGCAGTCATTGAGAGTCATTGAGTCATCTTTCAATTATATGGATTTTTTAGCATGTATTAGTAATTCATTTACAAATCAATATCTCTTACCAAGTTCATATACTTTATAACTGTTTTTTTAACTTAATCTTTCCAAGACCTCTCTCATGATCCTTTTTTAAGTATACTAAGAAAGGGAAGAAAGTTTGGCTAATTAACAAAATTAGCCAAACAAAACCCATTAACAAAATGGGAAGAAAGTTTGGCTAATTAACACATCCGTGCATCCATTATAAAATCAAGGAAGAATGAAAGAGTTCCTGAAGGAAATACATAAACATGCACACACATTTATGTATATTTATAAGTATTTGCTAATGGAGATAGTGTATAAATAAATATATAAGGAGAAATCTAAATATGTGAATTCAGATTTGAATTAATTATATTTGTCACCTAGGGAAATGCTGAAGCCTTGGATTTTAAAATTGCTATATGTAAGTGCCTAAATCCCACTGAAACACAGAGTTGGTCTAGTCCCTCCTAGAGAAGCACACAATGAGATACAATGATTTTTCCAGTGAAGTGTTGACCTGTCTTAAGTGAGAATGGTAATGCTTACTTGATCTTGGAAACTCCTTTAGAAACAAGTTATCTAATAGCTAGGTATTATCTTAAACAAAACCACTATTGTAAGTGACAAAAGATGTGTATATTAGGGGAACAGGGTCAAATTATAAATTTTTCTATTAAAAAATAAAAATTAATTCAAATACAATTAAAATGTTATAACTGAAATATTTAATTTCAATTAATATTATTCTGTATATATTCAGTGTAAATATTAGCCAAGTCCACTATACTGCAAACAGTAAAAGTAGATAACTTTTATTGGGTATCATGCAATAGCAGGATATCTCAATGTGATCTATAAAACTCAAAATATTAAAATAAAAGGGGTTGTTTCTTAAAGTAAATATTTTGCCTTTCCTATGAGTATTTTTTGTTATTATACAGCCACTCTTAAAAACAGAAAGCAGCTCAAGCAAGCTAGTTCAAACAGACAAGGTAGTTTAAGCAACTTCAAGTTTATGCAAGTTCAATTAGCTATAAAGAGAATGCTAAAACCTGGTATTTGACTACATACTGTAAGTGAGGTTTAACCTATTCTATTACACCCTTTTCATTTTATGGGAAGAAAGTTTGGCTAATTAACACAGCTACATGTGTTCTGTATAACAACTCAGTAAATTACTGTGGATTAGCTGAGCTGGTGTTAGCTTCGTGCATTTTGTCTGATGTTTGCCTTAAGCTAAATCTAAGAATGATATTTACTAGATCATTTTGGTTTGACTGGTACAATGTGTGTGTGATGTCTAGCTATGTTGACAGTATGCTTATTTCTTATATATTTTTTAAAGGTGAGGTTTTTTGTTATCACAGCTCATTACCGTATTGTTCATAGTTTTTAGAAGTGGTTGTGTTTTGTTTTTTGTTTGGTTTGTTTGTTTGTTTGCTTGCTTTGTTTGAGTTTGGTTTTTTCCTTTTCCCATGGGTATAGTGTTATGTATGTATTTTTGTTTTAGGATGATAGCATGCACAACCACTGCCAAACATTTTCCTCTGCTCTAGGAAATAAGGACTTTTCAGTTTGTGAAGTCTTTTCTGCACCATCATTTAAAAATCTCAGGAAATCCATTTTGTAAACCATTCCAGTGTAAACCTTTATTATCCTCTTAATTCTAAAAATCCTCTTGAGAAAAAAAAAAAAAGTCTGAGTAATGTTAGTAACTTATCCTTCTATTTTTCTCCATTTTTATGAGGGAGTTACTCTCCTGAGCCTAACAATGATGTAACCAATGGGAAAGAACAGAGAAAGCAGAAATGTTTCCTGCTCAAAAAAAAAAAAATAAAATAAGGCCAGACAAAGAAAAGAAACAGAGAAACAGAGAAAGGTGTGGTAATTACAAGAAGGAAGGATTGTTGCTCTTACTTACTCACAAATTGTCAGACGCATTTAGGACAGATTCCTTAGCCACAAAATAAAAATGTCCAACTGCCCATGTACAACTCCAAAAGACACTTGTAATGCCTGTACTTTATAGAACACTGTCCTGCAAACAAGAAGTTGGCCTTTTTGTGTTTTCTTGTCCTCCACTTTATGTGCAATCTCCCTGCTACCACAAAAATATTCCAGCTGAGCCAGCTGAGGGAGCACAGCTGAAAGACTAAGTGATACAAAGGATGAAATCTGAACCATTCAAAACTCTTTAACACAAAAGTCCATATCTGATCTAGAAGTCTTTTATCACCTCTTTCATTACTCAACATTTGATGTGAAGTCCCAGACTCATGGCCCCATTGCTCTTCTCCATCATTACCTTAGCATCACCTCTCTTTTCTTTTTGAGGATCACTTTACATGTTTATCACTGCTGCTTTTAATTTCTATCACAGTGAATTTAGTTCTGTTCCCTCCAAATTCACGGAAAATGCTGAAATTTTACTAGTTCACTGACCCTGTGTTATCTTTGCATCTACCTGTCTCATTCCCATCTGTCACTTCAGAGCCATCTTAACCTTACCTTACCTATAAACAGCAAAATGAAAACATGTGATTGCAGCATATTTTAATTACCTTTAATTTATGCAGGACAACAAAAGCTATGAAGATGCATGGGAACGGACTGGAGTATGGGCTTATTAGGGACACTGGATTTGTATTTTAATGCCTGTGCTTCATTGTTGTCTGGGCCATCTACCTCTGGGATGGTATGCCTGCTCCTGCTATAATTGTACCTCAGTGTGCCACAAAGAGAACTCACCTCCACTCCTTTTCTTCTACCAGTGATACCTGCATCATTGTCAAGCCAAATTTTGTTTCAAGCACTTTTATTTTTCCTCCTATGCTATATTTATATTAGTACGTCCCTTCACACAACATAAATCACTCTCCTAGCCTCCTTCACATGCCTAATAAAACACATTTAAGCTGAACAGCCTGGCAAACATCTGCCAGTAGTGTGGCAGAGCTATCATCAGCAAGGTAAGAACATCAGCTAACAGGAGAAGCAGGAGTTGCTGCTTCCCTCCATTTTTTAACCCAAGAAAAGGAGTCGTGCTGATCTGCAATCTCCCAACAAGGTCACTATGGGAAAAAAGGGAAGCTGCCATCCCCTTCAAGCAGTAAACTGTAACTAGGAGTAGAAAAACAATCTGAGCAGCCCATGATGAAAAACCGAAACAAGATTTCTCAGATTTCATTACCAAACAGGCCTGACCAACACCGTGCAGCAGCATTTCACCTCTTAATTCTCAGATAAGTGAAGACTAAAGTGCAATGCTCCTTTATCTCAGGAAGCAGGATCCCATAACTGCGAGTACTGATTCTATTCAGGGCTCTGGAAAGACTTACAACTGTTTGCATAAATGTAGGCAGGGAAGGACTTACAGGGCCTACAGTGGCAGGCCTGTGCTGCCACATGCAGTGGACAGCTCTGCAATATCTAGTTGCTCAGAGCTTTTAAGTTTGCCATTCTTTATTCTGTCCTCAACTCCACAGAGGGACATATTAAAAACACTCAGCTATATCTAAAATGGTGGTTTCATTGGAAAGTGATTACTTGGCATATAATTTAGTTGAATGTGAAAGGCACCCATAGCACTTGCTGCAGATACTGTAAAAATAATAATAATAATGGGGAGTTTTGCACAGGTCCTAGGTACATGTATCTGGTTAAATGAACCATTCAGCTGCATTAACTTCACCTGTAAATGAACATACCTTCCATCTGAGATTTCTCTAACTAAACTGCAGGGCATGATTCATGCTCTGCTCACATTATCCCTCTAGATCCTGCTTTTTCCTGGGTTAAACAAAAATTTAAATTAGGAAAAATCAGTTTGTTAAAAGCAAATAGCTTTCACCATCTTTAGTGAAGCACAGAACACAACTTACTTTGGGGAAGGAAAGCTTCAGTCCTCATTTCTTGCTTAGTGCTAGAGGAGCTTTCAGCATCAGCAAAAATAAAGGGGAGCTGTTCTTTCCCTTGGTTTGACCAATCAATGATTCAACGCTCTATACTTAACTGACCCATGTAAGTGAGAAAAGGAAGTAAAACAATAAAAGAGAATGCCAGAAATCTAAATTAATAATTTTTTTCCCAGTGATCAATGCAGCAATAATATTTTTAACAGTTAAGAAGACCATCAGCTGAATACTTGGTTGCTACACAAACCAAATCCTAACCCCATTTTTGTAAGAAATTTTGTATTATCATAAAATTGAGCTCAACTGAGGAATATAAATTATTTTGTATTTGTATACCAGTTTACAATTATAAATCTAACATTTACAAATCTGTAACAAAGAGCCAATATCCTTTATTTTGGGACAGACATTTTAAGTGTAAATGATTTTGCTGGCCCAAAAGAATTACTCTTTTTTTGTTTGGAGTTGAGTCTCTGCATTTTGAGTTTTCCTTGCCAAATAGAAGAGATTTCTAATTCCTTTCCAACTTTTTCATTGACACATTCTACTGACTGTTTCGGTGTAGAAAACACCCATGGGGTGATTTTGTTTGATATTCTGAGTATATCTGGCAGCTCTTTAGCAATGAAACAGTACATGAAAGCTCTGCCAGTGAATTTCTTCAACTGTTGTCTAAGTTGCATGGCAAAGATGCAGGACCAGAGATTTGTGCTATCATTTGAGAGTCACTTTAGTGACATAAAGAAGCTTGCTAACTTTCAGTGTGTTGGTGGAAAGTCTACACCAATTTAGGCATGAGCATTAGTCAGCTAGGAATAACTTAGATTATTAGAAATAATATGAACGTCATCTCCATTTTTTATTATTGCCATCACATTGGTGATTGAAAAAGCATGATATTAATATTGGAAGCTTTCAGTTCATAGCAGAAGGCAGCAAAGATAATGTGACATTACTATTATGTATGCTAGGGTTTTCAGATCTGTGATTCTTCTCCTTAAAATCATCTATAATTCTTAGTTTTACTCCTCCTCCTCCTTTTGTAATGCAAACTTTGTACTCTTTATACATCTATTGGATTAACATGTCTTTTGCAATTCAGTAGCTTAGCTTGGTGGGGACTCAAAAAAGATATTTGCTGTGATAAGATATAATATACATCTTTTTTTGCAAAAGGCTATCAGATGTCATTAATGTTTAGCTAAATCACTTAATGTGCTGCTGGAAAATGATTAGATCCAAGATGAGTAAAAATGGAAAGTACTCTGTAAGCTTTGCATGATTTTAGTTCTCTAAGATTTAATTATTCAACTGGCTTTGATCAAAAGACAGAAATCTCAACAGGCATGCACTTTTATGGAAATCTCAACAAGAACATAACATTTATGTAGCATAAAGTTTTAAACACACATCTGTTTGGAGTATATAAGGAAAAGAAAGGGAACATTTAGAAACTTTTTAATGGTTTGAGAAAATGAGTGATTCTTCTATCTCAGAATTAAATACTTTTGGCATAGGCTCCTTTCCATACAATCTGTGCACCATGATGAAGAAGACATTTAAAAATAAGGTAAAAAATGCAGTCTTTGAGAAGCAGCAGAAGTAGATTAAGCTAGTGAAAAAGCTTATAAGTATGGTGTGTGATTCTGAAGCTAGTAAATAGTAGCCTGAAATTCTGAAAAACTTAGCATCTCCCTCTGATTTCCATACTATAAGGTCTCAAGCTGATACATATGAAAGGGTAATATCCAATGAAGTCACAAGGAAACTTCTTTTCTTGCTGAGGCTCCAGTCTAGCTCCTGAATTGGAATCTTGCCATCCAATCTGTGAGGGTGGGTTCACCGTCCCTTGTTGCTGATGACACTAAATGGGCTGATTATTCAGAGGCAATGCTCTTTGTGACAGATCTGTTGTAATTTTTGCTAGCACTGCAAATCTCACCTTCACCTGTGATAGTAGTAACAGGTTAGTGGGTGATGGAGAACTTGGCCTAGTTAAACTTTAACTATATGTCTGTATTATCTGGATCTATCTCTACACTTCAGCAGTCAAAGTAGATATAATAGGGTAGCTAATTTAATTTTAAATCACTCTGGATTTTCTTTAGCATTCTTGAGACCTGTTCACTGATAAACACCCATCTGAAGTATTTCTTGTTGAACATGGCTCAAACGACATTTAGCTTGAGCATGAAACTCTGGAGATCAAAATTTTTGTATCTCACCACCCCCACCCCGACATTTATGTAACATTTTAAA
>JANHGB010008911.1:54599-69192 GCA_026283785.1 Coracopsis vasa
TTAAAGCTCTCCAAACCCTTCAAGAACTGTTATTCCATTGGAAGCTGACTTTTGTCAGTGGTGAGTACCAGCTGGCTCAGAAGCAAGAAGAAAATCTTTGCATCTGAAGATTGCTAATATATTTTCTCAATGTAAAGAAGAATCTGAATACTATAGCTGCATGGATCCTTCTACTGCTAGGGTAAAAACAAAACCTAAAGTTTCAACTAGCTAAGTTTATGCTATAGATGTATTATCAGCATATGAAAACAGTCCTTATTATCCTCAGTTTCAAAGTACATACAAGAGAAAGCAGAATGCAAAGGAGGCTGCTGAGAAAAAAAATACATCCAAAACCACAACAGTGGTAAGTAAATAAATCACTGCACACTTGTGCATAAAATTAATGTACAGTATAAAATAGAGTGCAACTGCTTCTGTTCTTTTTAGACAATTTTCAAATCCTCTAATAAGTTTATGTTTTGGAAGGTTTTTAGACATGGATCAGGTATTGTCTGCTAAAATGTTATTTATGGTTGCTTCATCTAGTTCTATGAATTATGAACTTTCTACGTGCCTAAATACTTTTGAAAGCTGTTAGCCAGACAGTTCCCACACCTTCCTCTTCTCTACATATTTTATAGATTATTCAGAAACAGGAACTGTGGTATGGAAGTCCTGTTAAGCCTAGTATTGTTTGAAAAATAGGGGGAAAAAATGCAATGATGTAATATAAGGTTACATTCGAGTTCCAAATCCACAAAACCCTGAAAAAGGGCCTTTTAGAGAAAATGCAGTGCAGTTATTTCTGAGGAGCTTGCATTTGTCCTTTTTCATATTCTGATGTCTAAAATTATAAGCATTGTGAAGGAGAAAGGGAGAACAAAAGCATAATCCAGATTTTGTCTTTCATGTTAATAATAATGCTTATCTCTACATCTACTGCTTGGGTAGGTATTGTTTGGGGACAATTCTGTGCTGATACAGGATTTCGGTCATAACATGAAGTGCTGATGCTTATGCAAGCCTCCCCCAAGCTTGTTATTGAAGTTTCATAAAATTCATAAATCCAATAAACATGATTTGAGAATATTACAGCATTTTGCCTTTGCTGGTTTCAACAGGAAATATATTCTAGATTAAAAATTTGCAGGAAGCTCAAATTTGGACAATAGTCTTGAATCCCTCCCCGACCCCCAGTCATGCATATAATGGAGTTTAACACAGACTAATTTGTAAAAATGCTGACATATGCATACAATTTTCTAACATGGCAAGCTTTCTATCACTTAATATGCATATCTCCCAGGTACGTGGATGCTCCATTATGAACACAAGAGCTTATACGTCCCCAGACAGCAATAACCAGTCATCAGATTTCTGAAAACTGCAAATGTGCTCAAGATAATGCTGCAAGTATTTGGACTGATATTGCATGAAGAAGTTGGACAGAGAAATACAAAGGAATGCATTCATCCGTTTCCAGATTATTTCATGCTTGGCATTACAAGATGTATTTCAATTGTTATGATGATGAACATAAATTAAAAAGATTTATCAATTTGCTGGTACTGTTTTATTCTGGGGAAAAACCACATACAGCTAAAATGTCATGATGCTTAGAAAACATCTGTTCTAACAGATTATGACTAAAGAAACTCCATACTTACTTTATTTTTGTTTTGTAATTGTTTTTTACGTCTTACAATCACTCTTGATGAATGTTAAAAGCTGTTAGTCAGGGGAACTTAGTGTCTCAAAGCCAAATTTGCTTTCAGAAGATCTTACATGAGTTGGACCCTTACTGGGATATACAGAAGGAGCCAAAGGGAACAATGGGTACTTGATATTTCCCCAAGCCTGTGCCATTGCAGGGAGAGGTGGAAAGGAAATAGCCTTGTCTGAAAACCTTCTAGAGGTTTGTCATTCCCCTTAACCCTATTGTACATCAGAAACCAAAGCACTGTAAATAAAGTCCCTCTTCTGTGTAAGTACTTCTTTTGCTGCCATCAAAAAGAATATGAGAGAGATTCAAGATGTCTGATATTCTTCTAATTTATTACTAGGTGATTGTTCATCTCCATTGGTTTTCTTGAAATAGAATTGGTCTCTGCTGCTGAAACCAGTCTCCCTGGTCCCAGCTCAGTCACTGCCACAGATGACCAAAGTCAATGAAGTGGCAGCAACCAGTAGCAGCTGGAGGAATGTGACCCTCTGAGGTGCTGTTGTTGGCAAGGGGAAATGGAGGTCTTTTCCTGATCTACTATTAGTGCTCCTTCACCACTAACTGATAAGTCATCTTGCATTCAGTAAAAGCGAGTGAAGGTTTCTTTGGGTAGCTCCTCCTTTTATACACTTGCACCTTCTGTGAACTTACAGCAGGCACTGAGTGGCATAGCAAGCACAAGGGGGTGTATCTTTTTTCCTTGACTAATTCTCTTTTGATACCTCAGGTCTTAGTGTAGGACAGGGTTTAGATGCTTCAGTAGGGCAGTCAGTTTCTCTGAAAAGACTCAGTGTCCAGCATTGTTATTTCATTGAATTCATAGTCAAAGTTATTTTCCTCATGAGTGCTTACTTATTTTGGATTCAGGTAAAAACAAACTCAACTACATCTGTCTGTGGCAGATATCAATAAATCTTTCTTATTTCTATCTGCTAAAATGGGAAGACGAAGGGAAGAATGTAACGTATTTTATCTGAAGTCAGTTCTTAATTCAATTAGAACTTCATCTCAGCCCAAATGAACTTACTGGGCTTTTTGCCACAGACTTTAATAAGGTTAGAATCAGACTCGTAACCCACAGTTTCTTATTTCTTCCAGATAACCAATTAAAATATTAAATATCTCAGGGTGAATGCTTCCTTCTCGTGTACCTGTCCCTTGATACTGTGTTATCAGTTTTTCTTCTGCCTCTCATTAAGTTTTAATTAAGAGTTCCTTTGTATGTAGGTAAAGGGGGGCTGTTTTTTTATTTTAAAACTTTAGAGAAAAGATTCAGTTTCTGATGGTTTCTAAAAAGAGAAAAAATCCGAACATGTTTTTTTTCTAGTGGAGGCTTAATCTACCAAATGTTCTTGCCTGAGGATGAATTGGGAAATGAGGTGACGAATAAGGGATATGAGAGCAAGCATGCACTCTCTTCTTTTAATTAAAAAAAAAAATAAAATCATTTGATTAATAAGAATTTGGTTCTCATCAAGGCTCTCCAGAGAAAATAAACCCTTTCTATTTCACAAAATGCCCATTGTGAAAATAAGATTAATGCTACTGATAGTTGGTTTCGTTTCTGAGGCCTCATTGCATTCATATCCATTCATTCTTTTTAAAGCTGTCAGGTCAGTGCTTATTGTTTTACATTAGTGACAACTAAAAGTAATCCCTTTTGATCCAGTTTGTGGCATTGGTTGTGTGCCTGACAATGCAGGTGAAAAGAATGTGATGCCAGGGACTACAGATTCACATAAGAGTGTGAAGGAAGAGATGTGGGCAAAGCAACACCTCTAGAAACATACTAGAATGCTAGTATGTTCTTATATATCGAAAGAGGATATTTACTTTAGTGGTGGATAGAAGACAGGAAAGAGAAAGGGAATGATTTGGCTTGATTTTTATTCAGATTTGCTCACCAGACCATGTACTTGTTGGGTTGCATTGTATGTACCAGTAGTACTGCCTGGTTGCTACTTGAACAAATGTATATTTTTCTCCTTTCAGGTAGATATTTGCAAATCATAACTTTGGTCTAAGCAAAGATTTTGCACTTCAATTACTTACTTAGGCTGTATGCGCAAGGTGAAAAAGATATTAATTATCTCTCTTCTGTGCAGGTACACACAGCAAGATGATAGCTGGTGATCTTTGTCAGGCATCTGAAAAATAAATAAAAATAAAATATTTACTTGGAGTTAATAGCTGGGGGTGGATAGAAGGCAGAAAATAAAATCCCACCCAATCTACTGACTTGCTAAGTCAGTAAGTTATTTCTAACTATGTGTAACGTAATTAAGTCTACTAACTTTTTTTCATTGTAAAAACCTAAATTACACTGTCTAGGGTGTTAAATGCATGACAGTGATTCCTGCTCCTTGTAAGAATTAAACTATTGTCTGCTTGCAAGTTTTTCTAATGGCAAAACTGTTGTGAATTCATCATGGCCTTGTTTATTGATTTCTCTAGGTCTTCAAGCAACATTGCAAACTGATCTGAAATTTTTGTCTGAAATTAATATTGAAAGATTTAGAACTGACAAACACCTTTATCTAATTGTTGACTTAAAAACTAGCTTAGACGATACATCGGATGCCATCATAGCATTAACTTTTCCCTCTGATAAAGGTGTTTGAGCATTTCCCTTTTTCCTTGTTGTAGATGAAGTAAGGAAAAAAAAAGAATTTTTTCTCACTACAGCATTGTGCTGTGAAATCTTTTCCAGCAAATTATTTTATCATCCTAATACTTTTTCTGTCTGGAAATCAGCAGGGAACATTTTCTATGCACTGTACATCTTGGACAAATTTCAGGGTTTGCACTTCGGCCAGTGTCACCCTAGGGGTAAGAATTTAAGATTTGTTTAGTTAAATGAAATGGGAGACATAGATCAAGATATTATTTGCAATCCAGTGACCCTGGCTAATTTTAGTAGCCCAACTCTATCTGACTTGAGCAAGAAGTTGCTAAATCTCGCATATTGATCTTGCTGATCATAGCTATACCTTTCATTTAGAAAGTGGTAAATAGACATCCTTGGATAAATTTAAAACCACATCAAAGCAAATTAGTGCTTTTTATTTAAAAAAAATAGATATTAAAAAAAAAGTAAAACTTTTTTTTGTCTATATTGGCTTGAGCCAGCAACAGATGACCTACATGAATTTTCTTCTTTTTTCGCATGACCTAGGTGACGGGAGGCCTTCATTTTTTTCCGTCAAGTTTAAGAGACTGTGATTTGACTGAAAAAGTACTGATTAGATATCAATTTAAACAAGAATGAAGAGATGGAAAAAGGTACTGAGTCAAACTGAAAAAAAAGCCTTGTACTTGATCTGTTCAACTGGCTTGCAATCGGATTTGCTTTTGTGTTACTAAATATTAAATTCTAAGCTGAAGTAGTGTATCTGGGCAGAACTTGGAATCATAGAACTTGTTCAATGAAGAAGAAAAAGAAATAAATGTCACAGACATTTATCTCAAATCAGGTGCTCCTTGATGTCAATCATGAGTATGTGCGGTTTAGATGTTATTAAAGATGCTGTAGATTAAGGCAAATTTTCCTTTGCCAGAAACAGGCAAAGTCTGTAAAATGATCTGTTTATTTTACAGCAAAAAAATCATGTGGGTTTCTGTTTGTTTGGTTTTTTTGTTTTTTGGTTTTGGTTTTGTTTTGTTTTGTTTTTTTTAAATTCAACAAGGAAAAGACAGAGATCCAAAACCTCCCATTTTATTATAATATTAAGGTATTTTGGAGAGAAGTACATGAGCTTAAGGTGATTCATACTATGCATACAAACTGGTTTTTCTATATTTTGGTAGAGTCCTTGGATGACCAAGTTTATACTTATGCACATGCAAAATAAATCCATTCCTCTGGAAAACTGCCACATTTTTCTGTGCAGATTTAGGATCTGCTTCCTTTATCTCTAAATTAATTATTCTAAATGTAAGCAGCAGGTTTTGGAGTTGCTTTAAGCTAAATATTAGTAGTCAAACAGTATTGCAGAAATGGCTCTGATAAAATATCTGAAGTAATAGTGAAGGCAAACTCCGTTCTTCTTCAGCTCAAAACTTAGTTTAAATTGAAATATTTCAGTGCCTTAATGGTAGGGTAGTGACATGTCTGCAAACATTACATAGATCAGTGAATGTGCTGATCTGTTAATAGTAAATCCTATTGAAATTATTGTAAACTTAAACTGATTATTAAAATCTACGGTATACTTTAGAAAGATATTTATTATAAAATGCATGCCAACCTACTATTTTTTAGTGAAACAAATAGTAATCAATTACAAAAGGAAATTGCTTGTACTTTTGAGCCATTCTTGTCAGTATGAATAACCAAGCTAAAATACTAAGTACTACTAATAGCAATTTAATGAAGTGCTAACAAAGGATGACACTAGAGCTCTTTTGGAATGGCTGATCTGTCCAGTGGTTTATCAGAAATATAAATTTTAAACAGTACAAGCACAAACTGTATTTGTTTCAAATTTTTATTATAAATCTGATCATAATACAGATATATTTTTTATCTGATTTTAATTTCACTGTAGTAATTCTATCCATTTTCTGTCTCTCTGACAAATCTTGTGCTAATATAACATTCACACTTCATATCTGCAAGTTCTGAAAACTTAAAGCTGTTATTATTTGTAATGTTAATATCTATCTGCCATTTTTCATTGTTTATGAACTGATTGTGCTTTGTTATGCAAACTGACAAAACACTATGAGAAACCTTGTATCTTACCTTGTCTGTTTGTTAGTTTAAAAATACAACCAAAACCCTAATATAGTAAACTGCGCTATAATTTTTTGATTGATCATATCAGAGCCTACCCTGTGTTTTTGAAGCGTGCACTGGACAACATGTATTTCTTTGGTTTCTCTTGTTCTTGCTGTTTTCTCGTTAGGATGGTTAAGGATTTTGACTGAACTGGTGGGAATGAATATAACTAGGAACTGGAAAAGTCCCCAGTCAAGGTTTTCTTCTCACTGAAAAAGACCTTGGCTTCACCTGTCAAAATCTAGTGGACAGCAATCTAAAGTGAAATTGTTCTGCTGAAATTGACGGGACCTTAGGTACTCCAGGCTACTGGAAGGACATCTTATTATTAATCCTGCATTTATGAAGACATTGGATTTAGGGCATGATCCAGAGCCCATTGTAGTCAATGGGAGTCTTTTTCCATTGACTTCAGCGGGGTTTGGATCAGGCCTTTACTTCCTAAAATGAATTGAGTCCCAGCGGAAGTCTGCTGTAAGCAAGTGGCATCGTTTCCTGAGATCTTAGAAGATGCTGAAGACACCAGTATACTCATACTTTGCTCCTGAGTATGGCTATGTGTATGGCTCATTTCCCATGGGGAATCCCCAGCGTATCTTAAAAGCAAGGAAAACCTTAAAGCCTAAGCTTTGCCAGTCACATTCAAAATAGTTTGCCTAGAAAGCAGGGCTTCCTATTCATATCATAAATTGATAAATTATGAGAAACAATGTAGATAAATTTCTGAGTATGTCTTAGTTCTCAAGGGGAAAGGGAAATTTAAGTGTAAAACTCCCAGAAGTCTAGCATATGAATCCTTAAAATTCAGAAATAAAAAGCCATATCACTAGAGACTTCATTTTGTGTGACAATGGCTGTAATGAAAACTAACAGTACCAACACAAAGTCATTGATTTTTCTATTGGAGTGACCATTTTCAAAATTTTTATTTCTATAAAAGGGATCTAAATATGCTACAAAATGAAAAGAAATGATTTCTTTAAAAAGCACAAATAGTAGGGGGTTACAAAGTTCCTGTTTTGTTGTGGTTGTTTTTCCTGAATAAGTTTAAATAGTTTTTTTTTAAATTAAAGAGCAAGTAGAAGAAATTTAAATCCTTCCCTACCTCTTGAACCTGTGTACTTTCCAAGGAAAAGTTCTATTTCAAGTCATGTAAATGTCTGAAATCCTGAAGGCCTAAAAGCATAGTCTGAGCAATGACTTCAAGGCTTTTGGCTTCATAGGCTTGATAAGTTATGTGATGCAGGTACATAGACATCTGCAGGACTGTCTCTATCTGAGCTAGCTGCTCAAGATTTCCTTTACAGATAGCAACTTTGTAGCAGAAAATTTACTATGCTCATGCAGCTGTTTGAAGTCTGTCTGATGAACTATGCCTCAAAACTACCTCTATCTCTCCACTCATTATGAAAGGAATAAATATGACAACTCAAAACACATGTATACATTCACGTGTATGATTTGCTTCTGCCTCCCTTCAGATGCAAACTGAGAACCTTAAAAACCTTGTGATCAGGACTAAGAAAAAGCCTGCAGTCAAGGCTAGAGGTTCAAGAGTGAAGTGGCTCAGAAAGCCTTTTGGCTTGTGGAAATCCTTATGGTAACATTGAGAGGACCTGGACACAGCCAATTGCAAATTCCACAGCTCTAGAACAAATTATTTGCAAAGGAAAGAAGAGGGAGCCTGAAAGATTTCTGTCAGATGTTCAGAAACATCTCAAGTCCAGACACTCCTGACACCTTCTATTTTTTCTCTTTGCATGTGAGGGTGTTCGTATCCTCCATTTCTGGATGGCAGCCTACAGTTTCAGTCAAAAATTGTCATTTTTAACAGAGAGTTCTGTTCTTCTTTCCTAGGCATAATAAGATGCATAGAGAGAAATGAAATGTTTCTGAAAATTTTGTTTTACCTGGAATGTATACAGGGACTTATCTGTAGTATGTGCATAATATTTGACAAAAGTAATAATTTCTAGTGAAAAAATGGTATGGGGCAAATTGTTGTTGCTTCTGAAGCTGTTCCATCCTCTACAATAATTCCATACAGGTACAGTCCCCTGTCTGACAGCAACTGAGCTTAAATGGAAATGGAGCTGCTTGAAAAAATCTTTTCTGGAAATATAATGATCTAGTGGAACTTCTTAAGAATTCTTGCTTTTACATCTAATCCAAATTTCTTTTCCCATTACAAATTGAATGCATTAGTCTTGTTAGTTGAGACAAATTTTACAGGAAAATTTATAGTTAGTGCCTTGTAATTTGAATCATTGTTTCACCTGATAATTTGTTTTCTTAGGAAACTGTTACATTTCTTTTTAGATGACTCTTGCCATAGTTCATGTCTCGCTTGATTGGTGTGACCTTTTTTGACACCATTTATGCAGTTTACAATGTTGTATAGGTCAAAAATTATCTTTCAACACTGGAAAGGTACATTATTAAGTTTTGAAAGTTATATTTTGTGGGACAGATTGGTATGACTATCATTCGTAATGCAACCAAAATGTAAATCTGTATATGTAAATTGGAAATATGGTCTTGAGATTGGCTTTGGGCTATCAGTGCTTGAAGGTTGCACTTATATTGTATAGTTTCCTAATAAATGTTGCACTCACTTGTTCTTTTATAGTCTTTTCAGTTTATTGTTTTTGTATTACTAGTTCTTAGACTTCATGCAGGAACATTAATTAAAACTGCTAAATATACTGCCTGCTCTAATGAATCTTTTTTTCCTCACTTGCAAGAGAATGTTGGTGATATGCCTCTTTATATTCTTGAAAAAATACTATGATAACACTACTAAAAAGCTTTGGAATTTTTTCCTTCATATTGTGTAAATTACTTCTGTCATCTATGTTATTATATTTTAATTCAGTAAAGATGAGCTAACAAACTGTGAAGGGTGCACACTATAAACCTTTCAACAGCTTTGGCAAGAAAAGTCATACAAGGAAAATATGTGTGCAAGGATGAATGAGATTTGGAGGATCAGCAGTGTGAGTGACTGATGTTACCAAAGGACTGTATTTAGTATTATGATGATGAGTTACATCTTCAGCTTGAAAAAGAATCTGCATATGTGTGATAATCAAAGTGACCAAATTACAGGGATGTCAATAAACTTTCTTTTGTCTACCTAATTTTCTTTTTTTTCCTTTTCTTCTTCTTTAAAATAACACAGAAATATGAAATGCAAGTGTTCAATCAAGCATGCCGCTGTGGTGTGGTAAATTGCATGTTGTCCCAGCTCAGTGTGTTCTGCAGAAACTTTGTATGTTACCTCTAGAACTTCATGTTGTCTACAGACCATCTAAAAGTTGCTGCCATCTTATCTTTAAAATCTTTTACCTTATGTTAGCTGTGTAGATATCTATGAAATTATCACTGTCTCAAATATATCAGGAATATCTTATTATGGGGAATTGAATGTCTATACAGGTTTGTTTTCTCATTGATTAAGGTTTATTTATGACAATAACTCAAACACATACAGAAAAATAATTCGTCCTCTCATATACAAAAAGAAAACAAGTGGGTGCTGATATGAAAATTAATTACTTAAATAGGTATTACACATAGGGATATTGAGTGAAACGTTGGCAAACAGTACTGATTACTTTGTACTGCATCTAATGATTGAAATAAGACTATAAAACAATCTATTACTCTGGAGAGACATCTTTTATGAGTACGGGAGAGTAGTAATGTTGATTTTGTACAGAAGCAATGCATGTTAAGAGAGAAACCATATCAAGGCCTCTTAACCTAAGATTTTACACACAGAAAGCAAAATAAGCATTTTGATTCACAGCTGATTGATAGTCTCAAATAGATTTATGTCACTGGAAATTAGTTTCTTGCTTAGAGTTGGTATATCCCTGAGTACTAGCATGTAGGAATCTTGAGTCTTGAGAGCCTGAAAGAAAGTGTCACTTTCCATACTCACCTATGCAAGGAAAAATTACTGTTTCTTAACTGAGCTGTGGAAATGTACTGCATGCAGACACATACTCGGCCATCTTCTTTCATACACATTTGAAATATTTGCTATTCGTTGTTTTGACGACTCAGTTTCAGTAATTCTGGTGTGGTTTATTTTTGAGAAAAATTTTTGAAAGATGTTCCAGAAATTATATGAATAGCAAATAGAGATCTGATTTTGGTATGTGTAAAAATAAGATGCAGAAATAGCTTCAGTTTCTTTAGCATGCAGTCCAAAACCACATCTCTGTGATGGTCCAGGCTCTAAGTTGATGTTTATTCAGCCTGGCAACATGCACTGTTTGCCCTGTTAAATCTTACCCATGCAAGTTGATCAGAACTACAGTGGATCAGCCACTAACTCTGTTTTGATAGGCACACAGACCTGTATGTTTCAACAGTTTCACCATGCATAAAACCTGCATCCTTTGCACGGCTGTGGTGGGCCTCTCCTATTACTCCTCTAACTAGTGAAACTCTCCAAATGAAATATTTTATAATTACTTTCTTCCATATCTTTTATAAATTGTTATCACTTACTTATAAATTCTGGAGCTGAAGTTCTGCATTGTTGTCAACTGCTACAAACTGCCAAATGAAGTTGAAAATTGTAAATGTCATATAAATATGATGTTAAAGACAATAACTGCAACTACTAATTTAAATTTCAAATTATCTGGTGTCAGTATTCGACTATCACTTAATCTCCCAGACTAGCACTGAAGGTGGCGACATTATTTTTGGTTTTGGTTTTGTTTTTTGTTGGGTTCTTTTTTTGGAGTGTTTTTTTTTTGGTTTTTTTTTTATAGAAAATACCCTGTCCTTATATTTTTTTAGGGTATATTAGTTTTGAAACAAAAATTATGTAGAGTAGTTTAGCTTTAGAGTGACAGACTAGAATATTTTCATTTCAGTCTGTGCAGCATTAAAATTCTAAACCCTGAGCTTCTAATGTTTAGAGAATAGAGAGGTTTTAGATGAATTACTTCATTTTGAATCCACTTCAACATAGCACACTGAAAATACAGAACATAATTTTGTAAGAAAATCTCACAGGTGAACTATCAAACTTATATTTTGCTTTCTGTCTTTCATAAACTTATCAGGTTAAGAGGACATAAAGTTTTCAACAAGATTATTTTGTCAGGTACTCATCTGTTTGTGTGTGTGTTCTTCTTAAATTTCATTTTTGTACTTTATGGCACTATCTTTTCCATGTTTCTGATTTATTTATATTCCAGGAATAACCCAGAGGAAAAATAGCGAGATGGATCTGATATTGCATATTAATTGCCAGAGCTCTAAGAAGAAAGCATAGGTGTTTCTATTGTTGTATGAGATAAAAATGCATCCTTTTGGCTTGTGGAAATGTCGAAAATATTGTATGCTTCCACAATACCAGATGGTTTCTAATTACTAAGGCCGTTGCCTGGAAGACTGTTTTAGTCACTGACAAACTCACATCCTATTTGCATTTAAATGTCTCTCAGATGTACCTAATAGCTTCACAATACCATGTTAGTAGGGACAAAATTTTATAGTCCAATTCTATACAGTAGCTTCACTGAAGTAGCCACTAGCCTGCTGTCTGTATAGAAAAAGAACATTTCGGATTGGGTAAGTGTATGTGGCTGTTGTGTATTGACTAACTACCTTTTACTTCTTTCTTCAGAACAGGCTACCCCTCACACCCACATACACACCATAAAAAACCTCTATCTTTAACATGACAGACTCTTTCAACTCTTTCATTATAATTTTCCCAGGGCTAATACAGTATTGAATGCAATGAAGTAAAATGAATTGCTTCCAAGTACTACAGGTACTGTGACAAAAAACCTCATTTTACTTAGAACAAAGAAAGAAAATCTATTTATTTATGTAAAGCCTTCATCATAGTACTGCCAGTGCAGAGTCATTATTGCATTTCAACTAAAATTGACTGAACTTTGGTTCAAATATAAATTCTATTTAGTGCAGATTAACTTCATAGAATAGATTGTACAAAAACTGCACTTTGCTTCAAAGGCAACAGCTTTGCTGTGTTGCTTGTAAATCCTGTGTTGGCAAAAATTTGTTTGGAGAATGTGTGTTACATAAAAATATAGATACTTGAAAGTTTAGGCAACAACTGTGGAATCCCCAAACTTGTACACTGCTGATCACTGACATACAGAAACTTTTCTTTGAATATTTTTTAAAGAATATGCTTTTGGATTTGACTATTCTAAGATCAAATGGCCAAAGAGAATTTTTTCTGATTTCTCTAATTTAATGAAGGTGATAAGGTGGCTATTAAGAGATTATGTGACTCTATCTCCATCATATTCATTCAAAGGCAATCCTTAGAATTTTTTAAGGTACAGCAATTTCATTTGTTTACAAATTTACTGTAAGATTTTTAAAAGTATTTAATTTTATACTTAGAATTCATAAAAATAAGAAAAACACTAACTCCTTATAGTTCCATTATGCCAACTAATGGCATGCACTATTAATTTCTGGAAGCTCTTTCTTTTTATTTTCCGTTTCAGTGATAGACCAAAGTATCTATCTATATTGCTGTGGCAAGCTTACGTATTGTTGTTGTAGAACAATCACGATGTCAGCAAACAGCAGTGTCATACTGTCATTGTCTCAAATCTAATGCAGCGACAGGTATTATACATGGGTTTTGTGAACTGTCAGATGAGGTGAGCATGTACTGATGTTAAAGGAAAAGTAAGATGGGCTGTTAATTGTTTGCACAAAATATATTGAGTTACTATTTGCATTTTTTGTAGGTTAGGGATTTAGTCCACAAAAAGAGGAGCTTTTCTGGGACAAAACCTTAGTCCCACTGAAGTCAATGTTAAAAGGTTTACTGAGCAGAACAGGCCACATTTCACCTCTGATATTTACACTCACTGTAAACCAAGTTAGTGACTAAACTAAAAGTTAGTGGCAGCTCTCCTGCATAGCTCTGTTTGTTTGAAAGTGATAGGGGAAAAATTTGCTAGATATGACTGCAGGCATTTAGGACGGGACTCTTTTTCTGACTGACTGAGCATTAATCATATTCTGGATCAGGAAAACCAGCTGCTAGAATTTCTACCACCCACACTTTTAAAAGAAATATGTAACTTTGCTTAGGCACATTATTATTATATAACTGGTGGCAGTAGTCCTGCAGATGGCAGTTCACATTAAAAAGAATGGAGGCCTGATGACAACTGAGAGTGATAGGAATTTTTTTCTCTGACTTCAGTATGATTCTGGAATGAAATGCTGGCTCTACCTGTAGTTAATCTACATCTTGTTTTGCTCAGCTCCCCTTGCAGTCAGCAGGAAGGCATAGGCCTCTCTAGAGAGTGATTCATTACATCCAAAGTCAAGTGTGAAGTATGTGATGGGTGATTCACCTGAATTATTTCCTTCCATGCATTTGGAGGGGAATGAAAAACATGACTAATACAGGGAAGTCAAATATCCAAATCTGTAATGAATCTTTTAAATGGGATCTTCAAAATACCATGTTGAAAATACTAACATGACTAAATATAACAGACAAAAATAAGTTTAAATTTAGTTTCAAGACCCACAGCCAAGTTATGCTCAAGTTTTCTAGCTGAGCAGGAGAGAAGGATGAAAACAGTTTTCCTTGTTAATTCTTGTATCCTATATAAGGTGATTCCTATAGTGCAGGTTGTTTTCTCTTCCAGTGGCATTTTTAAAGCCATCTGTATAAACAGGAAATATCGAGAGCAGAACTCCATTGGTGTCTGACAGCCAAACTGGGCAGGCATATGCTCTGTATTGCTGGAGGAATATAAAAGCAGGCATTATCCCTCCCTGCTGTCTGGGAAGTGAACAGATCTAAGAACCTACATAAAGACATTGTTTACCCAACATATTGGTATGACTCGCTTGGTTCTAATAAAAAACTAATTTTGAAATCAGTATTGTTATGGCTGCCTTTAGGGGTATATATTTTTGCAGCAATGCTGCAGTAGAAAATATTTGAAATTGATCCTGACTTGAATAAATAATGTCAGAATCTGTAAAAACTGTAAAGGCTACATCTAATTTCAAGTGCTATTGCTATTGCAAAGTGCCCTGCCCGGGGAAGGAGAAGATGATCTAGTAGG
>JANHGB010008914.1:0-21608 GCA_026283785.1 Coracopsis vasa
TAAAATGTGGTAGTGGGCTTTGGGACCCCTGGTGGTTATTTCTTCATCATCTTCCTCTTCATCACTTCTTTTTAGGATCATTGTCATGTCAGTAACCACTAGGCCTGTTCTGGCCAGTTCTTTCGCAGTACTTATCTTAGCCATTTCTTTATCTCTATAGTTGCTAACAAAACCTAAGGTCCTTGAAGTTTCTTATTTATAACCCTGTTCTTTAATCAACCCTATTCTTCAATCAACCCCATTCTTCAATGCCTAGCTAATAGTGTGAGGGAATAAAGATGATATGAATAGAATTATCTATTGTTCTGTTGTTTGGGTTTTGGGGTGGTTTTTTGGGGGGAAGGGGAAGTAGAGGTGTTTGTTTGTGTTTTGGTTCTGTTTGACAGGTTTTAATTTGTTTGAGTTTTTTTGTTGGTTTATTTTTTGCTTCTTTTCATCTCTCTTGGTTGCCTGTAAAGCTCTGCCCATTCTGCAGAGTCCGGTCTGCAGATGTTTCTGAGCAGAAATGAAAGTGAATGGATGCCATGACATTAGGCACTTACAACATCACTGTTAAATGCCAGGCAAGCAGACAACGTTGCTAGTGCCTTGTAGGCAGATGCCTTCCCTTGAACTGCATCTTCCTGTCCCCACAACTCTCAGAGCTTTATGATATGGAAATGTGAGAAAAAAAGGTAAAAAGGGATCTTTAAGGATGCAATGGAGTTATTTGGATGTTGATAGAGATAGAACTGTTTTCGTGTTTATATGAGGTCCCCAGAGTAAATAAAGATGTGACTCAATTCTACCATCTTCCTTGCATGAATAGCGTTTGTCTCTGTGTTAATAAGCTTGACATTAAATTGTGCTCTCCCCTTCTTTCTTTCTCTCTCTCTCTTTTTTTTTCCTGGAAACTAATAATACAGCCCCTAGAAGTTCATTAATGCTGGCATGTCTCTGCTTCACTTTTGTAATGCATGAGAACACAGGCCTTAAATAAAACCTTTGTGAAGTGCTTGCACTTGTCTGAAGATAAAAAGCATGTTCCTACATTTCCATTACAAAGAAGCCCGTATCAGCATCTTCTTTCTCTGGCACCCTCCTTCCTCTGGGCTTGTATCTGATGGAAAAGGCAATTTCCAGCTAATCATTCTGAAAGCCAGCTAATCGTTCTGAAAGCCTGTCATTTGTGTCTGTAATGAGAGGAAAGACTTTTTTTTCCTGTTCATTTTCAGTGAGCATTAGGCAGTGGGATTTGTTGCGGTCCTATGGGAGAGTGCAATACACAGAAGTACTACTGGGTTCTCTAAGTTCTCTGTGTTCTTTGTAAACATTTCTGCTCACTGGGTGACACTGAATAGCCTGAAATTCCTAAGAGGGGGAAAACACATCTCAGAATAGGGAGGGCTTTACATAACCTCTTCCGAATGCTAAAGCTTGTTTCCAGTCATGTTAGCATATATCTGACAGCGGAGTGAATTTAGATCACCTGGACGTCGTGCTGGGCAGCCTTTTGTAGGTGACTGTGCTTGAGCAGGAGGATGGACAAGACGACCTCCAGTGGTCCCTTCCGACATCAGCTGTTTTGTGAAACAGAGTTGCCTGGAGCAATGCATGTCACTTGCAGCAGGTACTTAGTGATGTTTCAAACTATATGTAGTAACCAGCTCAGGCTCCAGCTGCCCATTTCTAGAAAGGGTCAGTTTTTCCATTGATCCTTTGTCAAAACCTTTTCTCTTGTGCCGACACATATACCCCAATAGTCTAAAGTTGGACTGTAAGCCCTCCTAAATGTCAGGAAATCAGACAGTAATATTGCACTAGTGTGCCCACACACAGAGTCCTTCAGAAAAAACCTACTATGGTGAAGAGGATCTGACTGGTAGCCTTTGGAAGAGGAGAGAGGAGAAGGACTTCATATGTTTGAGTGGGAGGAGTGACAAAAGCATACTCAGCTTGCACTTCTGCTTACCTGTCCAGTACAGCATAATGTGCACTGTTATGCATGAAGAGCATCCACCTGGCATAGCTTAAGTTCGAGATACTCTTCACAACACTGAAGCAGCACTCGTGTGCTTTCACCTTTAAAGAGACTGCTAGGAGGATCAGTTGTACTTTGAGATGTGTGATTTTCAGAATTAAAGAGATTTTCATCTCCACAGAGCAGGAAAGCACAGTTTAGCTGGGAGCAGGGCTGTCAAAGGCCATAGCATTTTCCAGGATGGCAGCACAGTCTGGCTGTGTTTGGTTTAGATCACTCAAATTACCAGAATGATAGTCCATTATTTTAGCCCTCCTGGCTGCAGAATCCCTGCAGTGCCCAGAGTCCGTAGCCAGCAGTAATAAAACTCCCTGTATGCATCTTTCAGGGTGTGCTTGATCCGATGACAGCTAGTCCTTGAAAGGAGCCCATGTGCAGCAATTCATGGCATTGTTCACACTCTTCATATTTAATCATTTCTTGGTTTAACCCCAGCCTGTAATTCAGAACTACACAGACACTCGCTCACACCATCCCTTCCTCCCCTCACAGTCCCAGAGGGATGGGGAGGAGAACTGAAAGAATGAAACTCCCATGGGTTGCGATAAGAACAGTCCAGTAACTAAGGTATAACATAAAACTGCTACTGCTACCACCAATACTAATAATGATAAGGGAAATAACAAGGGAAGAGAATACAACTGCTCACCACCTGTCAACCGATGCCCAGCCCAACCCGAGCAGCGATCTAGCCCTTCCGGGTAACTGCCCCCATTTTAGATGCTGGCCATAACATGCTGTGATACGGAATACCCCCTTTGGCTAATTTGGGTCAGGTGTCCTGTCTCTGCTTCCTCCTGGCTTCCCGTCCTCCCTGGCAGAGCATGAGACTCAGAAAGTCCTTGGTCAGAGAAAACATGACTTAGCAACAACTAAAAACATCGGTGTTATCAGTGCTGTTCCCAGGCTGAAAGTCAAAACCACAGCACCTCACCAGCTACTAAGAAGGAGAAAACTGGCTGCTACTGCTGAATTGAGGACATATTACTAAGTAATATGGTCATTACAGCAGTGCAAAGGGAAAAGTTGTTTATTAAAGGTTAATGTTGCTGGTTTTACTGTGCCTTGAATTGTTACAATTTTTTCCTAAGTATTTTATTAAACTGACATGTAGCAATATAATTTTAATAATGTATGTGCAACCATATTTATTTGTCCCTTTGTGAGGCTAGTGACTGTGAGAGAGAGAGATTAAATTCACAGTGGTTTTATTTTTCTTTTCATTTTGCATGTTCATCTGCTTTCTGCTTCTCTCCTGCTGGTATACCTAGCAGTGAAGCTCCAAAGACACATGGTCATGATATATACACGACAAGCCTGTGACGCATTTGTGGGTTGAAAATATTGCTTAGGTGTTGTGGAAGCCTAGCTTAGGCACTGGGAAAGTTACTTTCATATTTTTTTCCCCAACTATATCAACAATAGAGTGAATTTCAGCAAGGATTTCAAAACACTTTAAAATTATGAAAACTTACTGAATTGATAGTAAACCAAGAAGCTGCTGTATTTTTCCTGCTTTGACAAGATTAACTGTTGATGACATCAAGTGATAGTGCCACAAGTAAATCCACTCTTCTTTCTCTGTTCTTTCTGGTTGCAGACTACACTTCATGCTTGGTGATGCTTGGGCCAAAGCTTGGTGATGCTTGGACCAAAGCTTGCCTTAGAGCGAACTAGATTGCCCACTAACCCACTCTCAGGCATAACTGAGGTCTAGATCAGAGACAGTATTTGTGTTACCCACTGACAGAGATTTAAGTATTTCTGCCAATAATACTGCTAGGTCACAGATGGTTAAACTCAAAAAACTTGTTCATCACCATCTCACTCCTAAGGCGTTAAAACAATGTCATGGGATCAGTGCTGTAAACACAAACCAGTCCCAGTCTCCTTTCAAGAAAGGAGAGATATCATGTGCAATTCCTATACCTCAGCTGGAGGTGTTTTGAAAACTCTGCAGACAAACCATATGAAACACAAAATTCATGAGATCAACAACATGATACAGGGAGAATGGCAGGCACTAGCCTGCATGTGAGCCAGTATTTCACATGCAGAAACAGATCTCCTCTCTACAGTGCATGCACTTTAAAAGCACAGTAAAATTAGAGCTAGACTACAGAAAAAAGCCTTGCTGATGTGTGGGTGCATATTCCATATGTATTTTTTTGACTTGCATCAGGACTGCACAGGGGTGTATCATAGAAGTCATACTGCTACCATTTTGAACAGTGTTCAGACATAATAACTGGAAGTATTATTTTGTACACATAATGGCAAACAGTACCTCACAGCTGGCCAAAGAACAGCTAACAAGATTTTGATTGAATATTTATGCTA
Organism: Coracopsis vasa; assembly: GCA_026283785.1. Taxonomy (NCBI): domain Eukaryota; kingdom Metazoa; phylum Chordata; class Aves; order Psittaciformes; family Psittacidae; genus Coracopsis; species Coracopsis vasa. The sequence continues at coordinate 4,361 of JANHGB010008914.1, forward strand.
ATAATTTATACCTAGTGGAGTTACATTTGTAATTCATCAGAGTTAACACTGCAATAGAGATCATAGATTATAAATTTCTCTGCTTTTTTGTGTTAAAGTGTTCAGGTTCACAGCTATAATTACTATAATTTTCAAATTCTCTACAGTATATGATGTAAGGAATTATTACACATGTAAGACATGAGCAGATCTTGTAGGAGCTGACAGAAAGACCTTAAAGATTTTCACAGAGCTGTGGATTAAGTTCTACTACCTGAGGCCATTTTCTGTCTAAAAAGCTCCATTTCTCAGGACACCTTAATACTGGAAGAAGCTTTGAAGAGCGAGGGCATTGTACGTGCGTCAGACTCCAAGCAAACACATCTGAAATTTACTGGAGACTGATCAAAGTTCCAGAAGATAGAAAATGGGCAAAGATAGAGCCTTCCTTAAAAAGCATAGGAAAGAGAGAACTGGAAAACTACTGGGATGTTTAAGTTTTAATGAATAGAGAAATACTGGAACATCAATCTATTGGCAAACCTTCAAGGGTTGGCAAATAACCAAGTTTTTGTCATGAACAAGTCATGTAAAGCCGCATCCTCTGGCATATAACAGGTCTTTTAGATAGAGAAGTAGTAGATACTGTATATTTTCAGGTTGTTAATGCTGTCTTCAACAGAATTCACATTAGCAAGCTAGGGAATCTAGGAATGCACAAGTTGGAGTAATAATTAATGGGTCACAAGTACACTGAAAAGATACTATCAGGTGGGATCCCCTGTGATTTTCTTATGTCTAGTATTACTTAGTTTCTTCATTGAACAATGGTAAAGACAATACTAATTGAACAGTGGTAAAGACAATCCCATTACTTCACTTGTATTTAATTCCAGTCTAGAGATGGGATGGAAGCACACCAAAAGACAGATTCTGAATTAAAAATAAAATCTTGATCATTTGGACTAACGAGTTGAAATAAATAGGGTACAACTTAATGAGGGCAAGAATAAAGCAATGTGCTTCCATAAGAATTCCCAGCTGCACAAAACTGAACTGGGCAAAAAATGGCACTGGACTGGGGGCATGGGGAATGGCAAACTGAAAATAATCTGACATAGTTTAGTGAAGTGAAAATAAGAAATTCAGTACAAGGATGTATAATCATTAATCTAATGTGCAAAGTATCCAAAGCAATCTTCCCAGTGTGCTCAGTTCTAGATTGGGCTACACTCTCCTCACTTTAATGGAAAGCACTTTAAGAAAGATATGGATGATCTGAAGAAGAACTATAAGGGAATAAGAGTGACCTAAGAGTCATGATCTTGGAGAAAAATCTGTAAACATTGGATTAAGAACAGAGTAGGTTGGTGTCTGTCTGGGGTTGTACTTGTATTTTGATCTAAATCTGGGAAGTGGTTTCAAATAGGTGACTTCTTGATTGTCTTTTGCACTTTCTATTATTTTAAATTTGTGACAGATTGAATTGTATATAAGATATAAAAAGTTTGATACATCCATATATGTGTGTCTCTTGTTACCAGGGAGAGTCTTTATAGTATTATAAAAAATTCAGCAACAAAAATTCTATCCATTTTGCTATCCCACTTACATATCTTACATGTATCAGGGCACACCCAACACTTTCAGAAACAAATAAAAAAAAAAAGAGAAGGAAGGATATCTGTTCCTCTTTGTTCTGAGAAAGCTTTTCATCAGTAAGTTTATGCATAAAAAAAGAAAAAAGAGGAACTTTTCAGTTTTGACTAACTGGCATGTTGTGATGAAAAACAATATTTCATCAAAAATTACCAACCTTGTTTTGCATTGGCTGATAGACAATGGAATGAACCTTAACAATAAATGTCTTCCGTGACTGTAGACCATAATTAAAAAGAAAATTAACAAAAACCCTGCAAGCCAAACTGCAGGAGACAGATTGCTCACAGTTTGCTTTCAGCAGATATTAATTTTTGTATTTCTCCTGAGAGAGCTGAGTAGTCATGAAGGACTAGCCATGTTGAACAACTCTTTTAGCTGAATGAATTGCAAAAAGGTTAAGAATACAGACCATGTGACAACTCTGAAATGATTTTGTTATTAGGTTGCCACTCCTGGAGGTATTCCAGGGAGCCCTGTAGCTTTTCATGATTGGCAGAGAGAAGAAAGGAGAAAATCCAGGCGAAACTACAGTGAGCAGATGCCCTCCCTCTGGTGTTTAATTAATTGATGTTTGTTGAAATAAAGCCAATTGAACTGCTTTATCCATCATGCTTCTGCTTCCATTACTCAGCTGGAAAAATGGCATCATGTGTTTTATGGCAGAGAGCAAGAACATTTAAAACCAATCTGTGCTGCTTTGCCTGCAGCAGGCTTTGCAACGAAAGGTGAGAAACAGATTTTGTGGTGTAGGACAAAGTAGTTGGGCTTTTTACTTTAACTCTTTTCTGCCTCTGAATACCCTTTAATTTTTTTCCATGCAGGGGTGAGGAGGAACTGAGCCATTGTTCAGTCAACAGTCTTGATTAGAGTCACAGTGAGCTAAACCTGATTTCTGTACTGCTTGGTCTCAGACCCCTTTTGTAGATAATAGGAAGCACATTGTACTTCAATGACAGGAACCATCGAAGGACAGTGTACTCTGAGAACAGCTGCAGTACCCATCTGCATACATTAAACTTATTGATCATGTATATCATATACAAATGCAAGCGAAGTTCACATTACTGATCATGGAACCTGGTATTAGTTACCCTTCTTTTATCTTCCAGCAGTTACACCCTACAAAAGCTCACTCTTTCTTGTGCTTCATTTAGATATGCTGATAAATGCAGATTCAGGAAAAACCATTCCACCATTAGGATTATTTAAAACTAGTTTTACCTCAATTTAACATTAATATAGCTACATAATGGACAATTAATATTCTATTACTTAGAAACCAAAGTAAATATATTAACCTCCTCCCCAGGAGAAAATTTCACTTTGCATTTCCCACTCCTTTGGATAAAATGAAGCTGAAAATTAAAATTCAAGAGCAAATTCCACTGTAGAAACACGTAATACACAACATCAGTGTATTCTGCAAAGCAGCACAGACCTTAAGACAGTATCAATTACCTATCAATAGGTAATGAGTAAACTCGATTGTGGTAGGAAATCACCATTTAGTTTGCAGGGAGGTGTAAGGGAATCTATTGGAAGAAACTGTTAATCTGAGGCTGCTATTACATATGTAGAGTTGTCAGAACTTAGGCCATGGATGCTATACAAAGGAAGATATCTCAGAATTATTGTCTCCACTCATGAATCCCAGGCTGTCAAGCCAGACATTGCTCAGTGATTCGTAGAAAAACTCTAAGAACTCACCAACAAAGTTTAAATTGACAAGCTGGTATTCTTTATTGCGGCACTGGGTGACACCTCCTAGCGTGTCTTGTCCGAGCACCAAGCAAGCTGTCATTATATAGTGATCAAACATACACATTCATTACATTACATGCATATTCATAAAACTACTTATACATGACATCATTCTTCTAGAAAATTCCTCCCACATGCACACAATAATGTGGTAGTGGTCTTTGTGACCCCTGGTGGTCGTTTCTTCATCATCTTCCTCTTCATCACTTTGGCTGAACTTTGGAGTTGGCCAGCCTTGTTGTCCATTTGCCAGCTCCTTAGCTGGTTCTAACTGGTTTCCCTCAACATTAACTAAAGAGTTCTCTTCCTTATCATTATTATAGAGTTTACCTGGGATCCAGGTTGCTTAGTTACAAGCAAAAGTTTCATTCTGTATACAATGAGCTATCCATTCTGTCTTTCTTTCTTGTTCTTTCCCCATCTCATCAGAAGCATGCTGCACTGTGTCAGCTGCTCACTTGGGCTCCTGTGGCAGAGTTTTCCAGAGCTAGATACCTGGTCAGGGTTATCCATGCACAAAAAGCTTAGCAGCTAAACCATGTACAATGTCAGTGCCAAACTAAGCATGCATCAGGAAGCAGAGATTGCACCATCAATAAGAACACATCATAGGATCTGGAGCAGGTCTTGGTGGAAAGTACAAAGTGCGAGAGGGTAAGAATGGTGATGGCTTGTCACTGTATCAACCTGCTAGTGTGGAGAGAATCCATGCACTAATACTCACTCACCTGTAGCCCTTTCACTGCTTTTCCCAGGAGACTATAAGGAGAGGTGGTTTGTTGGTCTTAGATGTGGAGTTTTGCTTCTCTCTCTTCCTGCACTTTGTCTATCCATAAAGTAATTTTGATAGTAATGTATAGCATCAACTAGTGACCCCACCAGCAAAGCTTTGTACATATAAACCTGTCTGTACCCTCATTAACACAGACTTTTAAGAGGATATAGTTCAGTATCAAATATATTTAAGGAAAAAAAAAGTTTTGTCTTCTCTGTCAAAGAAGAATTGGTAGAGATAAAACATTCACAATAGCAGTCGCTGTTACTTCACGCTAGTTAGTTTAACCTAATGAGTGAAAGTGATAAAAGGCTCAGAATTTACTTCCTAGTGGGTGGTTTAAGTAAGTGCATTTTCTACTTGGAGCAAACATTCAGGACTGGTTAAATTTAAAAACAGAACACTGTAGACAATTCAAACTACCAGCTCAGCTCTGGGACTGTGCATCCTAGACACACCAAGTAGGGACCACTATGTAGACATTAGGCTTTTTAATCAGTTGAGGTCCAGAAATAGAAAGATTAAAGCAGTGGTTGCTTTTGTTTTACTGATAATTTATTCTTTTTATGCTGCAACCTAAGCATCAAACTCAAACATTATGTTAAATAGTTGTTAATATTGGTAGTGTCTGAATACTGAAGAAGGCTGGAAGACTACCATACAGAAGTCTTAAAAGAAAGAATAAGCTAAAATGAAGTATTTGGAAACTGATATGTAATATAAAACCCCTGAAATAACAAATAATGTCATATATAATAAGCATACTGTTGGAAAGCCAAATCTGCTGAATGTACATACTTGTCTTCTCTTCCTCATCCATTTTCTTAAGTCTGCAGAAATAATAAGTAGGGGTAAATCAATTCTCTGTCCATCTCTATAATGGTATCTATGACACAGCTACACTCAAAAGCTTTGTGAAGCCTGAGGAGGAGGAGGTTTGGCCCAGACAGGATGGTAGTTAGGCTATCTGTGGTCTACTTCAGAAGTGTAATGTGTCTCTTTAGGAAAGTTGTGTGAGCCCAGACACTCAAAACTCAATTGTTTCTCAGTAAAATCAGTTAATCCAGGATGCAAATGGGTCTTAGCCTCTCTTTTCCTCAGTAGGATTGGCTTTTCTCCAAGGTATTGTGGGGAAGAGGATAAAATATTTGAGAAATGTGCAGATGTCACCTAAAAAGATGTCTGACTGCGTTAATGCCATCACCTGTGGGCAACATTGTAAAGCTAACAATTCTTGTTCAGAAGGTGTTTTGTCTGTTTTGCTTTGGGTATGTGTCTTAACAGGAAGTGCTTTTGGGGTGGGGCAGGGCTTTTGTGTAAAATCAACAAACTTCAGTAGTAATATGCTTATATTCAGTCTTCTCTTTGGCAAGTTGTATCTTAGAATATGGACCCATTAATGGGACAAGCTGCTTCATAAATCCTTCAGCTCAAGTTGTTGAGATTATTTTTTTATGCCCAACAAATAAATCTTGCTGAGCATGAGGAACACTATATTTCAAAGGGGTGTTAAGGCATAGCTTTGTTTCAGTCATAGGAATATTATCACAACTTTCATAAAATGCACAGCAAATATTTCAGGTGTTTCACCACAAGTTTCTGGGAGAATGTGATGATACGTTTCTTTTCAGAAATATAAAAATCAAATTAATATATACATTCATCCAGTAAAAGGAACATTTTGTGACTACATCTTGTTTTTTGAAACACTTCATACAGGAAAAAAAATTTATATAGAGCCACAAATCTACTCTGAAGAGATTTGAAATATAAACTGCATAAAAAGTGATTTCACAGATTTCAGAAATTGCAGCAAGAGATTATAACAGTGCATGGTACAAGGAAATGATTATGTACCTCATAAAAGAGGGAAGTGAACATGGATGATAGACAGAATGGCAGAATGCTGGAGCTGAATTACTGAATAGATTATATATCCCATCCTCCATCCTGACAGGACTGTGAGATTATCCTCTGTATGTGGGTGTTTCATCTTAAATCCACTTGCTGATGATGGGGTTTCAACATCCACCATTATAAAATCACTGTATTTTTCCACTGATAAAATATGGAAATTCTCCTCTTATTTGTCTCGTTAATATCACCTTCAGACACCTATTTTGTTTTTCCTATTTGCAATTAAATCTCTGTCTCTCTTACACTTTTTCACGCACACCCTCTTCTCCTTTCTTTAAATCAAGTATTACCTGTTAAAAATCCTGCTTTGTCTACTTGCTTTTGCGTATTGACTTGATGACAGACTGTGATCCCACTGAAGTCAGTGTTAGAGTTTCATCTGACTCTGAAAGTGGAACTGAGCCTTCTGAGCAAGTTATAATCAAATTGATTAAAAGACCAATTTTCAGGAGTCTTAAGGTCCCTAGCTGAACCATATTTTCATGAAGAGCACAGTGCTGTGCTTTTCTGAGATCTTAAGTGTTACATTGCAAATGACTGGATCCTGTGCGTTTTATAAAATATGACCATACCTGAACCACATGAATGGGATCTGATTTATTCTGAAATAATATCTGCATGTGTTTTATATGGAGGTCTGTCTGCTAACCATGTAGATATGTAAACTTGGCTTTGTGTTCCTGGTGAATTAAAAATGTGGGTGAGAGAAAATTTTTTAGGACACTTAGCCTTCAAAATGTCAGTGTGAGGATGTTGTCAGAGTGTGAAAAGACACATATTTACAGTGTTGACAGCATATAATACATGATGTAGAAAATTCCAAGAACTTTATTATTTGATAGCTCAATTAAGATCTAGTCTGGTTATTAATTTCTACATATCATTCTAACTTGACTTTTCTTGCTGTGCTATGTCTTTGCATTTTCAACTCCAAAGTAAATCAAAAGAAAGTGTCTTGTTTTACATTCAACATGTCTCTTTAGTTATCATTAGAATAACAGCTCTTATAAAATGGGCAGCTGTTAGAGTCATTAAACTTTTTGAAGGAAGAAGTTTCTGCTAGCAACTAGACTGCTTTTCACAGAGGTCTGTACCGAAGCAAGCAGTTGTCAAGTTATTTTTAGAATGAATGTCCACAGGTATCAGACTTAGTCCTGAAGCAACCAAAGCAGAGTGCAACAGAGCGATGAACTCACAGTGAGAATGGGGAGAGATTATCACTGCTCTTGCCTCCACATCAATTTCTCAATCAGAATTGCATAGCAGGCTCATGCTGACTTATTAAACAATTGTGGTTTCCATTCCACATGTAAATAATCTTGGGTGTTCTCCCCTGAAGATAAGCCTGGTAGAGTAACTAGTAGAAAGTCCTTGGAATATAGAAATTCCTGGATCATCAAATCTGGCCTCCAATTATTAATGGTAACTTAATTATCTACTCTATCCAGAATATGTTTGAATTGCTTCTTAAAATTATTCTTTCTGTCCCTATTATTCCTATGGAAAAACTGTTTTAGAATATAATTAGAAACCTAATTTTTGGCTTAGCCAGTTGACATCTATTTTTTGTGCTTTGATTTAAAAAGTTATCTATCTTGTTTTAAAAGAAATGGCTTCTCTCCTTCATGAATATTCATGTATTTACAGCTTTTCTAGGACTCTCAAATGGAGGAAAACAAGGCTATGCTCTGGCAGGTCAGTCAATTCACCATCCTGTTTAGTGAGGCTAAGGGAGCTAAGCTCATCTCATCATTCTCAAATTGTCCTAGTGGCTCTTTTCAGACTGGCTATTGATTTCATCTTTCTTGAATACGTTTTAAAAACTGTATATGTGTCTCCCATGTCCATGCTGCAACGATGTCTTGTAGTCCCACTATATCTAACACATTCACTTTTTGATCTTTCTCTTTTTTTCATGCTGATGTACTGTTTACAACAGAAACTGTTACTCTGAGGGCATGGCATGCAGTGAGTGCTGTTTCATCTTCTACATGAAAATGCCAGTTAGTTAATCTAACTCCTCCCATTTCACACCTCCTCTATGATGCTAGTGACTTTAAAACACACCCCTGTAAATGTGGCTAGACCTAGCATCTAGGGACAAAGACTTCCAAGATCTGTGCTCAACTTTATTATTACTGTTGGATGTCTTCAGGCAAAAAGGATGCTGGCCTGCTGTAAATCCCATTCATTTACTATTCTTCCTAAAATGTTTCAGATAATTTGAACCTCTTAAATATAAAGTGTTCTTGAAAGGATATAAACTAAGATCATGGAGGTGTTTATTTCTTCCTTCTTGAAGGTTGAGATTTGACTAAGTATAATAATAACTGAAATTACTACCAACAGCTTTGTCGTAGAAGCTGTAGAGCCAGATAGTATCAAGATGCTCAGACAAACTAGACAAATTCATGGACCCCAGATCCACAAAAAAGATATACTGAAGGGGATTGACAGGGTTATATCCTCTATTATCCTTAATATAACAAGTTGTGATACTGGGAAATACAATGAGAATGGATTAAAGGAAAAGCCTAGGCTCCTTTGCTCTCTTAGGTGTCTTCTATGTCCACTATTAGAGAATATTTGGCTAGATGCAACAGTGGTCTGATCCACTAAAGCTGTTCTTATGTTCTCAGATTGATTTGCGAAACTACATGTTAATAAGAGACATCAATACAATTATTCCTAAATCTTTAACACCTATCTGTCATGCTCATTCTCCCAGTAAAGAATTAAGATTATACGTATTTTCCATATTAAAAGGACAGAAAATAGAAATGGAGATGTGATGTATCATCTGATGGGACCTGGATATATATGGTTAACATATGGAAACTTACATGTGGAAAAAGAAGCATCCTCCAAATCTTATGTTGAGTACACTGACCTGTGTGGGTTTTGGGGCTTTTGGTTTTGGGTTGTTGCTTTGTTTTTTTTTTAATTACTTCTACAGATTGTATAGTGTCAATTCATTGACATCTCTGTGACTAAGACACAGACTTTTCTATCTTGAACTGCAACTTTAGTTACAGATTGGAAATCTGCTTTTAGAAGCTGCCAAAAATTCGATGTTTCTGAAGACAGTGAGTCAGTCATCCTTCTTGGAAGCAATATGCTTATGCAACACTCTATCAGGTTTTTTTATTATCCATAAAATTGCCTGTTCCTGCATAATTCAGCAATATTTGACCAGATGACCTCCAGCAGCCAAGGTAGTTCTGATGCACCAGTGCTCCATTATACGAATCAAAAGATGCTCTGATTTAATTCACATGTTCCTGTTCCATTATTTAATACTGTCTTCCCTTTATGTCCCACCATGAAGTAATCAACCTTTCGTCTCCAAAATTTAAGAAGGCTGCTGCTTCCAGCTAAGTGCACAAGCCTACTTTGTCCATATATTTTTTAATATAGATACATAAAAGTATACTAAGAGCTAAGTCACGAAATACTAAAATTAATTTCAATAAATGTGAGGAATATTTGAGATGTTATGACTCTATGGGATCCATAGTGGGCACCTGCAGACCTTTAATAACATCAAACTCATCAGTTCTAATACTAAATGAAAAAGTCTTGGGTAATGGATTTAAGTAAAGGGCTTACAAAGAAGTCTTTAATTTAAAATAAAGCAAAACTATTGTGAGTAAATTAAATATTGATCATGAAATTACACTAATTAAGATGTACTAATGATATAAAACTTAATTCTTGTGCAATTTATGCATAATTATTCTTGAATAAATGTTTAATGATGTTCCCTTTAATACCCCAAAACAAACTTCCCTTCTCTCTCACATTCTGTCTCCCTTTATTTCTAGTTGTAGGTAGGAATACCTACAGAGCTCTTAATTGGCACAGAGTAAGAATGACATGTACTAAGGGAATTCAATGCACTTATATTTTTAGTTCTTAAAAGTTAGAAGTGAAATGCTTTACAAGTGGATGACTTGAGGAGTGTGTAGCGTTTTTACAGACTATTTGTATTAATTGAGTTAATTAGCAGATATTTTCAAGGAGCTTTAAAGACATAGATTGCAATGTAAGCACCGTGTTGATGGTATTATAAATAAATAAGTAAATACTGCAGATGCTTCACTCCAGAAAGTGGGCTGGTTCAGCAGGAGTGGTAATAGTTCAAGAGGAACTCAGAGAGAAAATGAAGTTTCTTACTTCAAGTCTGTTTCTAATGTAAAAGAAATATAAATTGTTAGCTGAGTCTGTGTGTGTGAAATCCAGTGGCCTGACAGAGGTGAGGCTGTCATAGCTCTCCAGCCCATGGATGTGTGTGTATTCCCAGTAGGCACACACAGAAACCCACACATCTACAATACATATGTGAGACAACTGGACACACAGATCAGCACAGACAGAAAACTTCAGCATTGATACAAACAAAAACAGCCTCAGTGGTCTCATCCTTGTGGTTCCCTTGTCTGGCTGATCAGGACGAAGGTCCAAGAGTGGGAAACATTTATATGTGTATATATATGAATATATGTACAATGTGTATTCCTCCAGCAGCTGGCCTTAGACAGTACTTGCCCCCTGGGTCCATCTCTCCAATTCCTGACATCTAGACATAGGAACCCCAGAGTCCCAGAGCCCCACTCCAGCTGTTGGAAAAGGCACATTTCTCACAGAAATGCACATGCACACACAAAGAGGTCACTGGCAGCTGCCTGGGACTCATCTGGTCCTGTTGAGAGTCAGGTCCTCCCATGGCCTCATCCTCGGAGAGACAAACATACCTGACTCCAAGGCTACTTCGGAGAAAAGCCTGGCTTGATATTTGCTAGCACTTACATATCTATACTCTCTCCACTTGCTGGCACCACAGAGGATCACAGAGCCCTGGACCACACTGCTGAGTATCTCCTGGGGCTTCCCTGACAAGGGTCTGAACAGGGTGACCTTTCCTCTCAGTTTTAATTTGGGTTCCCTGGCCAAGCCTGCAAGGTACAAAAATTCTGAAGTTTATAAAAAGCATTTTTCTTGAAGTGTGTTGGAGAATGTCTTTGGCCTAGAGGTTTGTGAAGTTTTCATATGAGCCTGTAAACTTTCATCCTGAGCTAAAAGGAACTTTCTGAAGGACATCCAACTCATTAACCCATATGCAACATGCCTGAACTCAGATCATTTCTCATTCTGCATCCAAGTTATTTTTCTGTCATGTTTTTTTATGCATCAGTATTAATGCATAAAGAATCTAAATGAAGCCCTTGGATTAGCAAACTTTTCCACTTCCAAGAGTAGCAGATACTTCTGAGAAATCGGAACAATCTACCACACCCTTACACTTCAGCTCAGTGGTTTAAGTCTCAGATCACTTATTACCAAAACTTGCAGTCCTCTGGAAGATTTGTAACCTGTGAAAGGGAAGCTGGATAATCAAGGCAGCTCTTACTTCGGAATATTCACCTGTTGGTCAGTTAGTTGTCACACATAATAAAGAATTCAGGGTTACAGAAATTACCTTCAGGAGAAGACTGAAAATTAGGCATTACAGTAGAGACATTCAGGTTGACCTTTAGGAATGAAGGTGTGCACAGCATGTGCTGGAGCCCACTGCACAAAGGTGATTTGCAGTCTGGCAAATAAGAATATGTAACAATTTTATGCAGAGAGAATAACAATTATATACTTTCTTCTCAATAAAGAAAAATTATCTTTCAGTACTACTATAAAATAATTCCCAGATAAATTGAATCATATCTTTATGCATGTATTTATATATATACACATACATATATACGCATATATAGAGAAACAGAGACATGGAAAGTAAGAGAATAAACTTTGACCTGGAACTGTGACTTTAAAAAAAGAAGGAGAGAAAGGGAAAGGAGAAAAATTCTCCTTTCCATGTGGGAGGAAGTCTTGTTTAAATATAGCAAAGAAAATCAGAAAGGGCAGAAGGAACAGACTTCTGGAATCTGCTCTTATCAACACGGGAATTCAAACAGGTGGTGTATGAACTTGGAAAATAACAATTTTTTTCCTCCAAGGTAGTGTTTTATGTTGTTAATACATTTATTCCTTTGCAGACCCAAATGTTTCCTATTTCCCCTGGAGTAATAATTATATAGGATAGTCCTATAATTTTAATATTCCACCTGTCCTAAAGAAGCTCAATGGAGGCATTAGAGGGGACTTAATACTATTCAGAAGAATTAATCCTGCAATGCAGTAAATGCCCTACAGAATGAAATTTTAATGTCTAAGTGTCCTGTAGATAGCTTTGAAGATCTCCATCCTAATGTTTCTAGTGCTGGGCAGGCAACCGGCCTTGTAGCACACACTTTCCTGGAACAGTAAGAAGCTTGTATCAGATGAGAATTAAATTGTGTTATTTTGATATCTGATTAGCCATTTTGCAAAACAGTGACATTTAAGAAAGTAAAATATTGCACCAAATTGCAGTGAAGTGTTTCATCTGGATTTTTGCATCTCATCTTCTGAATACAATGACTGTAATGAGGAAATAGTTGATTGGTTTTAATTTCAGCTTGGGACTGAACTCATGTGCATTAAGTGCAAACCCTTTAGTCATTTTGTACTTAAGTATCCTGTCAGGAAGATTTGGAGACTTTTGTCTGAGAAAAGGCTGTTCATGAAAATGTATCATTGACCTATGTTCCAGGAGATGCCCAGGCCTTAAAGAATATGATGTCTGTATATGTCTATACAAGGTATGAGAGTTTGTCTATACAAGGTACGAGAGTTTGTCTATACAAGGTATGTTTTTGGGGGCAGAGACATGGTGTACAGAATTTCAGAATAACAAAGCACAAAATGAAGCACATTTTGTAAATAGGGGATATCTAAGAGAGGCATAAAACGGCCATGGACTGAGACTGCTTAAAGATAAGGCTTTTAATAAACAGAAAGGAGACCTGCTTGTGTCCCATGTTTAGCTTCGGGTCTTTGCTGAGGTGCAATTCACTCTTGCTTCTCCAGTTTCTTTAAGTGCAGAGCTTTATTAAACTTCTTGGCAGTGACAACCAGGCAAACAGACTGACTAAATAGACTGCAGAAGTAATTTCTATGTAGATGCCTCTAGTTTTGGAAAAACCTTGCACCTAACTCTGCTCACAGTAATGTTCTTGTTCTGGAAGTTGACAAAGAGCCAGAACAAAAAATGAAGAGCCATAAAACTCTGAAAAGATTATGGGCTTTCTATCAGCTGTTCTAAAATGCAACCAGTATCATCGACAAACTGACTTTCCAGGTTGTTTTGTTCTGTGTCTGTTTTGGAAGGAGAAGAGGGTGAGGTAGTGGGGCTAGAAAGGATTCTGTCTAAAACAACTTAAACTGCTTGATTTGATGGTACATTTTAAAAATGGAACCTGTGGCAAAACAAACTTCATAATCCTGCAAAAAAAGTTTTGTAAAGAAGTGTTCTGGGCTTTGGAAAAATATTTTAGCTATTTACACATCTCAAAATTTCACTTTTTTTTTTTGTTTTCCATACACATCTATTTAAAAGCTTTACCTCATGTCCTTTGAAGTGCTCTCTAAATATTTAACCACTAGATTTGAGAAAGAAATGTTTTGGTAGCAAGACATCTTCTTTTCTTCATATTGTAAGCAACTGATGATAAAGCATGAGGGGAAGGTTGGTTTTAATATATACAGGACAGCTTGCTTGCTTTGAAAATACACTGTTTCTAAATACAGTGGTCATTTAGGTTATACAGATTTTGCAATTATGTTAACTTGAAGTTTCTTTGGGTTCAATTCAGTGTTGTATTATTCTGTACACAAACTGCAAAATGAAAGACTGAAATTTGCTGTTAAGTAAGTACAAAGGTAAAACAAGTAACGCAAAAAGAAAAGTGAATTTAAAAGGATGCTTTTCAGAAGCCAAAGAGAATTGCTGAATATTCCTGATAATTCTTTATGAAATTCTCCCCATCAGCATGGCAAATCCCAATTATAACTTGCTTGCTGAGCAAGAGCCTGTAACTGTGCACTCTTTCTACAGGCAAAAAGAAAAAAGGAGTTTTAGAGCATGTGGAAGCCTCTAGAATGCTGGAAACACATATTCAGATATGTGTTCTAGCTAGGGCTTTAGTCATATGACTATAGGGATTAATGGAATCACCAAAGTCCCAGTTAAAATAAAATGGAGTGAAATAAGGAAATTCTTCAGAGGTTGATAGGAATAATGTAAAGGCATGAATAAATTTAATTGTAGAAGAGTAAGTCTGATCGACTGTCAAGCCATAAGATACTATTGATACTAGAAGTGTATATGGATAGTTAACGTTATATTTGTATGAAATGCTAACTTTCCCAGTGAAATTGGTTCAGAGGAAGCTTGCTTTACATGGCATTAAAATAAAGCCAGTTCTGTGTGGAGCGATTGATCAATGCAGTATGAATGGTGAAGGCACTGGTTCAGTGCTGAAGCTGAAGAATTAACAAGAAATTACACTTACAGCTTTAAAAACCTTGATAATTATATTTGCAAAGGAGATTTACTATTATAGTTACTTTTCACAAAACACATTTCATAAGAAAATCTCAGAAGCAACCAGCTAAAATTAATTTCTGATTAACCTCAAAATAAAAGGAAGCTCCCAAATAGTAATGATATTAATAATATCATATATTTTTAAAAACACAGTGTGTTTGCTGGCATCAATATGTTTTGCAGGAGGAACCTAGCTCTTTATTGATAATGTCCATATAACTGAGGCAATTGTATTTAATTATAAGAAATCACTGGCCCTTTTCCAGCAAAACGCTAAAGGGAAATGGTGTTCATCTCTTTTATTTACTCAAGAAATGGCTTCTCAGACAGAAACTCATGCTGTGTTTGTTAATTGTTTTTTTGCTTGCTTCAAAAAGGAGAGACTAATAGTTTGCTCATTGCACACTCTGCATATAGGATGTCAACCTCTCTGACCACTGCAGTGTTTTCTGGCTGGATTTTAAATTGGTGCGAGATTCTCCTCTTGAGAAAAGTGTTTGCCATACCATGGAAGAAGGAGCTGTTGTTCTGAGAGCATGGGTTTCCTTGGGTTTCTTGTATAAAACAGGGTTCTCTGTATAGGCTGTCTCTGAACTTCTAGCAAAGTGCTTCGCACAGTCCTGTGTCCACTGTGAATTGGCAGCTTCACCCCTCACCATTCAGACATTCTCTGGGACTTGTCATGGGCACTAGGGAAGGAAAGTTCCCACTGGAACAGAAAAGAGAGGAAAGGGATTGCAGGAGTAAAAGAAAAGGTAGAATTAAAAGGTTAGAATTCTCTGCTTAATGCTTCCATTACCTATGGCAAATAAGCGCAAATAACTTAATTTTTCAGTTTCCATGTCTAAGATCAGGACCTTACTCTGTCATAGGGAAGGTACACTGTGATGCTCCATCCATTGCTTTTCTAAGGGTTCAGATTACACTATTGAGAAGCAGCCTGAATTCTCATTTGCTGCTAAGTAGTCACCAGGCAACTGTGCTGGAAGCTCTGAGCCTAGAATTTCAGGAATTTCAGAGGGAATGTCACAATGTGGGCACAGACACTGGGCAGACCTGCAGATACTCTTGAGTGAGACCAGTATGAGAGAATACTGATTTTTCCAATATACACAATGCAGGCATTGTGGCAATGGTCTACGGAATAAAGGCTCCCTAGCCTTACAGGATCTCAATGTGGCAGATGTAGCAGCTTCACAAGGAAAAGTACAAATCTGAACAATATCTGGACAATACAAAATCAGTAGCAGATACTGCATCAGTCAACTTGCCAGTAAAATGAAGGAAAGACTGCTCTGGTGCATAGTTCCTCAGGGGATGGGGGTGATCGGGAAAGCTGTCAAAAAATATTTTCTGAAAACCAGTGTGGTTGCTTTCCCAGAGGCCAAGCAAAATTTGTTTCAACACAGCTGCATTAAGTTTATATTGTGTCACTCTATCCACCTCATTTAGATCCAGATGGAAAAGGACTATGATTGCTGGGTTTAGAAAGTATTGCTGCTTTGGAAGGTCAAGCTCACAGGCAGTATTTTCACAGAGAAACTACAAAAAACCAGGGATGCTCAGTACAGGTCCCTAACTGACTCTTTCTTTACTCTTAAAAACATTTTGTCATGGTTTAAGCCCAGCTGGCAATCCATAACCATGCAGCCACTCGCTCACACCCCTTCCTTCCTCCCCCTGCTCCTGGAGGGATGGGGAGGAGAATCAAAAGAATGAAACTCCCATGGGTCGAGATAAGAACAATCCAGTAACTAAGGTATAATACAAACGACTACTGTTACCACCAATAATAATAATGATAAGGGAAATAACAAAGGAAGAGAATACAACCGCTCACCAATCGTCAACCAATACCCACCCCGATCCGAGCAGAGATCTAGCCCTTACGGGTAACTGCCCCATGTTTATATACCGGCTATGACATGCTGTGGTATGGAATACCCCTTTGGTTAGTTTGGGTCAGCTGTCCTGTCTCAGCTTCCTCCCGGCTTCCTGTCCTCCCTGGCAGAGCATGAGACTCAGAAAGTCCTTGGTCAGAGAAAACATGACTTAGCAACAACTAAAAACATTGGTGTTAACAGCATTGTTCCCAGGCTGAAAGTCAAAACCACAACTACTAAGAAAGAGAAAAATGACTGCTACTGCTGAACCCAGGGCAGTATCCACCACTTATTCCATGCCATTCATGTCATGCTCAGATCCCACATTTTTCAATATACAATCACTCTTGTCTTTTTTGTGTATATATATATATATATATACACACACATACACACACACACAAAGAGAGAGATATCATTCCTTAGTGCATGGACCAATTCCTATAAAGCTGCTGAGTTCATCCAGTCCATGATGTCGGGCTCCATCTCTTGTAACAGTCTTTCAGAGCAAGAGAGACGGTGTGTAGTCTCGGATTGTTGCCTGCTGATGACACTGAGGAACTCGTCTGGTCACTGCTGAGCTCATCTGGCTTTGTCAAAAGTTCTTTTTTGTTGGAATGATGATTGGAGGGAAGTCAGGGCCAGTCGCTGGTGACTTGAAGACATCTCGTTGGTGGGCTAAAAAAGTGCTGCATAGCAGGCCACAGCATATAATTGAGTTCATTGGCTGTTTTCCCCTAAAATCAAATCCCCTTGAGGTACACATCGGACTTCCCCATCTTCCCGCAT
>JANHGB010008915.1:0-13924 GCA_026283785.1 Coracopsis vasa
GGACACCTTCCACTAGAGCAGGTTGCTCCAAGCCCCATCCAACCTGGCCTTGAACACTGCCAGGGATGGAGCATTCATCACTTCTTTGGGCAACCTGTGCCAGCGCTCACCACCCTTACCGTAAAGAACTTCTGCCTTAGATCTAACCTGAACTTCCCCTGTTTCAGCTTGAACCCATTACCCCTTGTCCTATCACTACAGTCCTTGATGAAGAGTCCCTCTCCAGCATCCTTGTGGCCACCTTCAGATACTGGCAGCTGCTCTGGGTTCTCCACGCAGCTTCTCTTCTCCAGGCTGAACAGCCTCAGTTTTCTCAGCCTGTCTTCATACGGAGAACGTACATGTACTGCTTCAGAAGGAATTTTGCACGCTACTTCCATGCTACTGCTTTAATGCTTCACATAATTTCTACCTGATTTCTGTAAGTTCTATACAGCCTTCCCATTGACTCAAACAAGCACCAGGGTCCTGGAATACAAATAATTTCCAAAGAGGAATACGGACATCATTTGAGTTAATAAAGCAGATGAAATGAAGATGTGGGAGACAACACTTTCTGCACTGTTACCTGCAGAGCAGTGTGCCATCATACTGGATCAAGGCTCTTCACTGGGCACATCACATGTGGTGCAGAGCACATGTAGTCCCGTTACGCTATCCATGATAAGAGGAAAGCCCTCAGCCAACCTCTTGCTACAAATCCTGCCCTTCAGCAGGGGTGAGGCTCCTGAGAGAGAACTCACTTGCTGAAGTACCATGAATGTCAATTCTTTGATGCATGACACAAGACGGTTTAAAGGGCTCTGAGTTTTGATAATCCAATTATCCTGCATGGGGCATCCAGACCGAGACCTGTTTCACCGTTGATAATCTTGCTTAGAAATACATCCCAGCCCTCATTGTGTCTGACAGGAGGATACAAAACCAACATCAGCCTCTGCCAGCTGGTTGAGTAAACCCACGAAACACAGAGTTCTCCCAAATCCCATACATCACAACCAATAACTGATTTCCCTAGGCCTCTGTCAATGTGACAGCTCCTTCCCAGGCCGAACAAGAAGGCAAATAAAGAGTAACTTGGCTGAATTTGTGCTTCTTCTTCATATAAGTCACCACTGTGACAGTCCCCCAGCCACAAACTCCTGCACACATTAACAGCTCTTCCTACTGCTGAGCTGGACTGCCAGCTAGTGACCAAGGGAGCTATGGTGGCACTCAAAGAGCTTGCAGAATACCACCATCTACTGGCATAAAATGTGGAGGAAGGAAAGGAAAGGAGTGGGGGCAGCAGGAGGGGGAAGTGGAAGTGGCTGAAGGATATTTAGAATCATAGAGTCATAGAATGGTTTGGGTTGGAAGGGACCTTCAAAGCTCATCTGGTCCAACCCCCTTGCAATGAGCAGGGACATCTTCAACTAGATCAGGTTGCTAGGAACCACATCCAGGCTGGCCCTGAATGTCTCCAGGCACTGAGGCATCTACCATCTCTCTGGGCAAAATCAATGGCATGAGAAAGATAAAACCAAAGGCATCTACCACAAAATAAAAGGTCATTTATACAAGTAGCAAAGGAGCAAAAGGCAAGGAGGGGGGAAGAAAGATGGTGGGAGCTGTTTTCCCACCCACATGCACCATGCAGGAGCCTGTGGACATGGCACCAGAGCCTGGCTACTGGAACCAAGACAGCTCCACTGCAGCAGCTCAGCCTATACTAAGAAGGATTCACCACAGCCTACAGCCCCTTAGATGATGCAGCTGATATCCTGTGTATCACAGGCCATTACATCTCAATATCCTTCTATATTTTAGCCTCGAATCTTGTGCTTGCTTCAGGTACCTAAAGGGTGTCTGGCTTTAAATGAAAGCCACTGAGAGAAGCCTTGAGTTTGAATGGGTGGTCACCTCCTTGTCACCACCATGCCAGTATCTCACCAGGGCTATCGTCCACTGAGTCTAATTGCTTCCTGCCTTGGGTTGCTCCTGGACTTGGCATGGCTGTGGCCAGCATCTCCTGACATATCACAGCCTCTGGATGCCCATGTGTTACAGAGCTTCTCCACAAGCAACAACACTCATCCTACTATTGATCCGAGCTAGATAGGAATTCGCCTCCAAGATAGGGAAGGCTCCATATGTCATTACCATACTGCTCAAGTCATCCACCCACTTCAATCTGCAAGGCTGTTATCACACTGATTGCTCTATATACACCTTCCAGGAGTGACTTTACAGAGTCTTCTGCTCACCCAGAGTCATAATTAGAGACAGGAATGTGCTATTGCAAAAGAGATATAATATTCATTTGAACCCTTACCATTACATTGCCTCAGCTGTGTGCCAGCCCCTTTTCCCTATTTGTTTTCAACAAATAGTTTAACAAGTTAATTTTCTGGCAGGAATATTGGTGGAAATGGTACATTTTAAACCAGTACCGGGGAATGCTCCTGGGAAGGAAATCTAGTGCTCATAACTGTGTGTATTCCCAATAGAAACCCAATAGTAAGTGCTCTGCTTACCCAGTCCCACGCGCTGGGCTGCAGTTCAAGAGGCCTTTACTCAGTCCCTGTCTCTGCCAGACTCTCCCTGTCTGATCCTGGGCAATGTCTCCAGTTCCCTCTGCTCCTGGGCCAGCACAGCCAAAGCCTAACCCTCCAACAGGGACTGTACAGAGCCAGCAGGAACATGGGTATGGCTGCCTTGCACAGGGCAGGTCTACAAATATGTGCTTTTAATTGGGGCTGGCTAATTCAGGTTAAAATAACAGTGAAGGCTCTCCAATTGCTTTGGTTTATCTGGTTTAATCTGAATTATCTAGCTCAGGTTAGCAAATCCAAATGAAGAACACACCTGCATTTTTTTGTTTGCTATGGAAATATCCATCAACCCTCATCTTTCCCCCACATTCAGGTCATAGAAGCTATAGGGAAGCCTTTACCTTTTCTTCGCATCCCTAAATATGCCACAGCCTATTCCCTTAAGGCCACAATCAGCCCTTAAAGTCTACCCTGTCCCCTATAAAAGGCCTTAAAATAGAAATGCTACATTAAAAAAACAGATCTCTCAAGTCTCTGTCTTACAGCTCCCATTGAAAGGAAAGGCCCAGCCACACCAACTGGTGATTTCATCAGTTCTCTCTGCAAAGGCTGTCGTATTTCCTATATATGAGAAAGGCTGGAGAATTAAGGAAGCCATATTCCACTTGAACTTCTTGCTGCTGTGACTCCCTCCTCTCTCTCTATTATTTTACCTCTTTCCTCATTCAGCATAGCCTTCCTCTTCTTCTACACTGGCCTATTCCTTTCTCTTCCTGTATTCCCCTCACTAATTCCTACCTCCTTTTTCAGCCTGATCGGTGTCATCCTCACAGCAATGCAAGAGGAGATGGTAGCACATTATCCAGCAACTTCTTTGCAGTGATATGTCAGAGCTCACCAGAACCTGTAGCTGGCTGCACTCTGCCCTTCCCTTCTCCTCCATTAGCCCCCAGGATGGAAGATAACCTTCAATCTGTGCCATCACATCCCCTGTCTATACATTGTCACTACTCCACCTCTACAGCAGCCAACTTCCTGCCCTTCGCCTCTCTATGCTCATCACTCTCTCTGGTTTTCCCACTTCAGTCAGATTCTTCCCCTCTTCTCCTTATTTCTCTTTCTTCCCCTTGGGCTGTGAGCCAAATGCCTCAGATCTGATAGTAAAAATACAGAAGACTCCAAAGGTCTGCAGAGGATTAAACCCCATTTGCCCATTAAACCTAGATAGTTTAGAGACAAGGAAAAGAGGATTCAGACACAGCAAGGACTAGATAGTCAGACTTTCAGAGTTAGCAAGCAATGCCAGAAAACATACTGGGCTAATTTTATCCATATGATACCAGTGCAAACCACTGGGGGTAGGGATCAAGGCTGGGGTTTTCACAAGGGCTAAAGCTCATGTTTTTAAAAGCTCTTTACTGACTTAGGAGTCAAAGTCCCACTTTCAAGTGGAAGTTAAGAGCAAAAAAGCCCTTTGGAAGCCAGTCCTAATTCTACCGATCAGACTGGCATTCCCAGATCCCAACTTCGCCAACACCTCATTTTCCTAGGGAAAGTCAACAGCAGTGAGCAGCTCAGTGCCCACCTCCTGCCCAAATCCCAGGCTGAACCAGAAATGAGGTGAGTGCCCACTGGGCCTGGTTGGAACACACACAGAATCACAGACTGGTTTGGGTTGGAAGGGGCCTTAAAGCTCACCCAGTTCCAATCTGTCAGGGGCAGGGACACCTTCCACTAGACCAGGTTGCTCCAAGCCCCATCCAACATAAGCCTGTGCTTAGTGTTGCCCCCCATGACAGGGCTTAGTGGTACCAGTCAGCTGTCCCTTGAACACCTCATTCAAACTCCATCATCAGCTGAACTTGGAGCAAGACTTAAATGTGGACTCTCCCACTTTAAGGAGAGAGCATTAATGCTGGATGCAAGGCACACTGAAAGGTCTTGTCATGCTCTTCCTGATTTGAAGAATATTTAGGGAAAGGAACACGCATCAGATGTCTTCTGTTTTTCTTGTGGTTTGTCTTGATTTATTTGGTTTTTATATGAGACAGGACTTAAGCTTTAATTTTAAGAGAGGATTAATGGCAAGGTGAGGGAAGAGTCACATCCACAGATAGATACCTACCCTGTTTTGGCAATGCAAGGCAGGATATGAAAGTCCTGTCTTCCCCTCTCGCTATGCATGTGTTGGTCTGGGCATGCCCAAGATAACTCAAGAACTCTGGCAGCTGTGTATATTGTTTTCTAAGTTCCTACATCTCCCTCACCAAAAGTCAGTGGCAATTCCTATCTCCCAAGTCATTTAGGGTACAAATCTCAGAGGTATCTTAGGGCCAGATGTTTACAGATGGTTACATCTCCAAGCTGCATTTACATACAATATTCCTCAGTGAAATAGGAACACAGACTATCAATTTTCAATTGAATTCGAGCCTCTGAGTTCTAGAGGTGCTTTTGAAAGTCCTCCTCTTGCAAATACAGTTAGCAACAAGCACCAAAAGCCTGATTTTGAAGCAGTTTGCCATCCACACATTCTTAAAGCACCCATTCCCTGGCTGATACATCAATGAAATGCCCAGACTTTCAAATATGCCAACCATCCTTTACCACCCGGTATTCTCTTTGGGAAGGGCAGAATTCATCACTGCTTTTATGAATTGAGCTTGGTGTTGAGTTCTTTTGAAAACCAGGCCCAACTATTCACTGCTTCTCTGACCAGCTCCAAGCTTTTGATATATGCTGGCAGAAACCATACATTTGCTCCAAGGTAGCCACATCTTCTTTCCCAGATATCAGTTCTGACTTCAGTAGCAGGAAGGGTAGATCAACCAGTATCCCACCCTCTATAGTATGTCACAGCAACTCAACACCAATACAATGCTGGGTCTTGAATCTTTTCAACAACCTGGCAGTTAATAATCTATAGGCAAAGACTGTTTGACAAGCATGGGCTGAAATGTAAAGCCATATGTGAAAAATCACCATCTTTTCACATACAACTTGTGAAGAGAAAGAGGCAAATATGAATCAAATTAGCTATCATTACAAATAGTGGTCTGGAAATGAATCACAGATGTTTTGATGGAGAATGGGGTTTTTTGGTAACACAATTCTTCTGAAAAGTGCCCATTCTGCATGAAAAGGATCCTTTCTTCCCCTGAAGAAACTGATTGTTCAAAATATTGAAGTATTCCAACCATGCACAAAGACATTTCTACATGCCTTTGCAATGTTCCATGGGAGCTGGATTTTGTCCTCTCGTGTTCATCTAAGCCAAACTCCTTAAATGTATTCCATTTCAAATGTCATATATCTATCATCTTTAAGGGAGGAGACCACAGAGGATCAGTCCAAATAGAAGCCAGGTTTAAAGAAGCTTAAAGGAAGAAGTTTAAAGCCAGGTACTATGGCAGCTTTTCCAAACAGAAATATTCTGATCTTTAACCTTACATTTTCTTGCTATTAATCTTATTTTTCTTTATTCACTGTTGTTACACTTCTTTTCCTTACTCAGTGTTCTGCTATACAAGTCAGTAACAACCATGTGATAAGCAGAAAAGTAGTATGATAAAGGCCCATTATAACGTGTCCATTTGGCCAGCAGCACTTGGACTCACGTCTATCTCTGTGCCATGATCTTATCCCTGCACAATTCAAATAAGAGCTGAGAGTAGGTGAAATTTCCAGCACACAAACACAAATCTCCAGCCAGACAAGTGCTTGCTTCCTTCTCCTTTTGTGCCCAATTCTTCCCACACCTTCCCAAAGCCAAAGCTACTATCCAAGAAGCATCCCACTAAAATGAGATTCAGGACCAATACATTCTACACCTACAACTAGTGAAATGTCTACTAGCTTGCCTCTCATCTAGCCTGGCAAGATGTGGTTTGTAGGTGGAAGGAATTGCCCTTAGTAGACCACGTAGCATCACCTGAAGGAGCAGACAAGCTTTCAGGCCAGCTCATGGGCCTTCCTTCCAGAACTAAAACGCAAGCAGCAGAATTCAAACCTAAATGCAAATAGGGAAAACAATTGCCTGGAGTTTAATTTAACATGTATCAGTGAGGCCACCTACTTAAGAAACAGTAACTGGTGTATGTGGGGGACATTAGCAGCATAAAATGAAGAATAGCAAGGTGATAATCTTTGCAGGACTGGGGAGGAGATGTAATTTGTAGCCGGTGGAATATGAAGGTGCTGTAGGTGTAGTAGGAAATTCAAGGGTACCTTAAAACCTCTGGCACTGAACACCTACAGATTTTAGTTCCCAGGCATGGCAATGGAAAGTGTGGGGTTTTCAGTACAACACCACTCTGATGATTGAGCTGGGAAAGCTCCACAAGATTTATTATCAGACTGGACCAGTTGTATGTCTCATTTTGGGGACACACAAACAGGGACTCTGAACTCCAGGCACCAGTGAAGTGGATAGCACAGGCTTGCCCAGATTTACTTGCTGACCTCTGGAAGAAGATGATACCCACTCTCTTCTGGCACTCCATGTAGCTACAGCATGGAAAATCCTTGCTGTTCCTGATGGCTCCAAATGAGGAAAGCTATCTTTACAGCCACTCCAAACAGAGAACCAGCACAGAGCATAATGTGGCATGATTCCTTTGGAAGATTTTCTAAATCAAGTAAAACGGAAAAGTGGTCCGGTCCAGAACAGAGCTAGGCTTAATATGTTTTACTAAGAAACAAAGACAGCACTGTTTCACACTGTATTGTTCAGGCTTGCCTTCGGGCACATGTGGGAAAATGTTTACTAAATAACTCAGATACTCAGCAGCGAGATGCATTTTATTGCAAGCTGAAATCTCTGCAAGCATACACATGCCAAAAAGGGAAGCAAAAGGTCATCAAAGTATTCCGGGTACCAGGTTGTCAGTGCACTTCTGCAGATGCAAACCCTGCCATTTCACCAAGAATGAGCCATGCAAACCCAACCAAGCAGATTCCTCTCTCCAAAACAAAGACAGAAACCAAAGTACCATCAGCATTATGGGCATGGAAGGGACTCATGACTTCAGTCGTGTGCGTTGTAACCATGCACAAGGGGGTTGCCTCTTTAATACGCAACTAGTGCCCATGACCCGAGTTCAATCCTGACTGATGGGTGAGTAAAGGCATTTGAAAAGGGCCTGGCCAGAAGGACTAGATGAACAATACCTCTCTCTGGTCTCTCTCTATGTTTCTTGATATACTTCAGGCAATGTGCTTTGGCACACTCAACCCTTAAACCAGTCCCCAAAACAAATGAAATGTAAGATGCAAATGCCCTCCCATCTCCTCCTCAGCCCTTGCCAAATCAACTCTAGTGTTTGTAGCTGAGTTAACCAAGTTTTCTTTAAAATATATCTATAAAATCACATAAAACAACACATCAAAACTGACTCCAAAGATTTTCACTTCAAGCAAATGTCTCATTCACCTCTCGAAAGAATCGTCTGCTCTACTTTGTGCAGGACTCTGCATCTTGCCAATCAGACCGAAATACCTGCACCTCTAAGTCACTTTAGAAAAGAGCAGTAACGTGCTTTTTAAACCTTGTTCTTGCCTATCAGATCCCCCACCATAACGACATGGTTGGAGTGTGAAACTAATGCCAGGCAAAGCTCTGGCGGGGCTGAAAACATCTCTAAGGTACAACGTGTACCTGCCAAGTGCACCATTTCACACTGAAGTCTACAGCCATTTTAAGTTATCTACTGCCTTAGTCATCTACTACTTGTTCTTTCCCATTTTTCTACCAGCCACAGCTAAATCTCAATGCCTTCATTACAAAAGGCAGTACTTGCAGCATACTCAACCTTTAAACCACATGTTGCAGACAACTTGCTACCATTTCGAGTACAATGAGCAAACATATTAATTCCTAAGATAAACACAAACATGCTGAAGTGACATATCCCCAAATCTGCTGGTGTTTGGAACAATCCCCTTTCGAGAAGAAAGCACTGATCCAAATCCCTGCTAGTAATAAGCAGGAATGCTGCCTGAGAATTATCAGTGATCCTGCAGTTACCATCCTAAGATGTCTCTCATTAACTCCTGCCAAAAACAACACCACTCACCCATTCACAGAATATTCCCAACCACTGCAAGTTTGTTCCTGACTTCAACATCCCTTTTAGTCTGCAAAGAAATTACCACACTGATTTATTCAAAAGATGTGCTTCCTGTGGGTAATCAAAGTCTTTATAAGCATCTGCCGTTTCAATTGCTTAATTCCTACTGCTGTTAGTACTGGAGAAGGCACATGTGTATAAAGGAGCCAGCTGGATTCGTCTGGTTGTTTGTGCATCCTCACCAAGAATCATTCCCATCAGTTACAGCTAAACTGATCTATACTGTGGTAGGCCCTAAGGGAACCAGGCAAGACCAGAGCACTGCACAAGCATGCAGCAGAAGACAGTCCCTGCCCTGAAGAGCCCACAGTCTACATGCACAAGGAAGAGCAGATGCAGCAAGACACAGTGAGTGATGAAACATCCGGCAATAGCGAGCCAAGAAGGAAGGTTTTCTTGTGAGGGAGGTTTGTGAGCTTTGTCAGCTTCAAATAGCCTCTTCCCCAGGATATGTGGGTGGCAGGTTGGAAGCCACTGCTCTAGATCCTGGGATTTCTCAGAGAGGTGGTGGATGCACCATTCCTGGAGACATTCAAGGCCCAGCTGGATGTGGTTCTGGGCAATCTGATCTAGTTGAAGATATCCCTGCTTATTGCATGGGGGTTGGACCAGATGAGCTTTGAAGGTCCCTTCCAACCCAAACTATTCCATGCTTCTATGACTCTCCTTTTGTGGAAATCACTGCAAACCGTGATGACATTTGGGGAACACTGCAGGAGAAAACCCAAAGGAAGATGAGTCGCTACTGGCAGAGCAAGGACATTCAGTCGACGAGCAGCTCCTGTGGGACTCCCCTTTCTAGTCGGGACCAGACAACCTGATGTTTCAGCCCTTTAGAAGATGCAAAGCAGGAGGACTGCTTTTGCATATGGGATTTGTAAAGCCAGGACACTCTTGCATAATAAAGCTGCCCTCATTCGAGTGGACTGGATTCCAAGAAAAATATCAGTGAGAGCTGCTCTGTTTCTTTAGTGGATTTGAATTAGAAGAACAATTTAGAAAGATCATTTGCTTTTCTCTAGTCACAAGACTACATAATGTCCTTTAATGCCACTTCCCTTTAATTCTGCTTTAAAGGTTCCTACCTTTCCTGAGTTAACAGGAGCTGTGTGCACTCAGCTGCTTTTCTGTATGTGAAACTCACTCTAAGCCAAATGGGAAGACATTTGCATGGGAGCTCCTGGGAGGCAGCATTTGTCATTCCCATTTTCTATCCCTTGAAAAGAAGAAAAATGGATTTATCCACAAACTAGAGATGTTTTGCATATATTTGTACAGAACAATTCAGACAGTGAGGAAAAGAGAGGGTTTTTTTCACACTCTAGAGGCAGAGCTAATGTCCTTTGGATACAATGGCATCTGAGGCACTGTGTTAGTGCTCAGTGTTTAATATGGGACTCTGGTAGCTGCTTATGGCTTTTAATGCTCAGGCTTGCAATCAAAGACATCATCTACCTGCTAATCTTGAACAGTAAAAATTCCTCTATTTTGTCATTTAAGTATCTATGGAAGGTTTTTCCCCGCTATTGACTTGTTGAAATGAGATAGATACATTCATTTGTCAAACATGAGGGAGCTTTGTATTTCCAAAAAGCATGGACTTTAGCTTCTGGTGAAGATGGGAGCTTAGGACACACCATCACTGCCTCTGGTGAACAGGATCTCAGTTAGTTAAGCCTAGATGTGAGTAGCCCACACTACAAAGTAAGTTTAAGGTCCCTTCCAACCTAAACCATTCGATGATTCTATGAAAACCAAAGCCCATAGTCGAACTCTTGCTGTCAGTAAGGTTTGATAGAAGTGCTAAGCTCACTGCAGGGTTATGCATGGGACAGAGAGAAAATAAAGCACAAGAAGCTACTGAAAGCCCAACCTGACTGTGCAGAGAAGGCACAAGCTGCAGATCAAAGGTGCCATCATAAAAGAGAGTTTGAACAATTCAGGGCCTGCAAAGTGCCACCTGATCTTTGTTTTAGACAGTTAAATCTGCCAAAAGCAGCTTTCCAACAGCAACACGACTGAGCACACAGCTGCAAATGGATGTCCTATGAGCAAACAATCAACTGTGGATCTCCACAAAAAAGGAGCTCCTCAGATCTCTCTTCAACTCCTAATCAACTATAAAGAACAACCAAATTACAGAAGCAGGAAACCAGGCTTCCTCCACTTTCATGAAAACCCTTTGAAACTCCTCCACTAAAGCAAAGATTTAAATAGCTTCCTAGTTATAAAATAATCTCGGCTTGTTTTCATCAGCATGCCAGTTTCAGCCTCTTGGAATATGCTTCTCTCACCTCAAGCAAATACATTCCCACTTATGGTTACTGAGATTCATTAGCCAGCTACCTAGGTTCCTCAGCTTTTGATTGCTACACCCTTCTGGTGCTGCCCAGATGGGTAGAAAAGGGAGGAGATCTCAGGAGATCTGAGTCAATGAGTGAAATGGGACTCAGGACATGCAAACATGATTCTGTCTGAGGGTTCCTGTGTGCTCCTGAACAGGTCATGGAGCATCTTGCTCTGCCTTCATTTTCCTGCTATAAAATGAAGCGATGTCTTTCTGCCTCAGAGGAATTCTATGGTGCTGGAATCACGAAGGCTCAGCTATTGTGGGTCTGCAGCACTAATAACTATTTAAAGATAATGAAATCAGGAGTGGGGGGAGTTAATCCACCTCAGATTTACCTTTTTTCACTGTAAGTACAAGTATGGAATTGGTAAAACCAAGTAATCCGATCTTACTGCACTGATGCCGCAACAGGCGATGCTAATCAGAACATAAAGGCAGCTGAGTGTAGAATTGCGTTTCTTTTTGGCACTGTCTCTTCTGTTGGTTGTCACAGACCCCCAGGAGTTGAATGAGTCAAGACATGGAAGAAAGTCCCACTGACACAACACTCAGTTTGCCTGCTTCGCTCATGAACTCTTCAGCTAAGTCCCAGGTTTTCTGATTCTTCAAGGTGAGGACATAACTTGTGTGCAGATGCTTCCTCTTTGCTCACACTAGAGCTGGAACTTGACAACTGGTGGCATAAGCAACAGGAGACCAGAAATACCTGAAATGAAGCTTGATACTCACATGTATCAGTACTGACTCCATCACACACCCCATCCTGTAATGGAACCCAGAAAGGGTCATACCTTCCATCCAAATTAGCAGCCAAGCCTGTCTCTAACATGATCCAGATGTTTTGGGAAGCCAGTTGCAGGTGTGGACAGTTACTCACCTTATGTCACATCCTCAAGTGATGTGAGCTAGTGCTGAACTTCCAGGAGGTTCCAGCCCTCAGCTATGGAGCTCCCAGGAGCTAACCACACAGGAATGGGTAGAGTGGGGGGCACTAATTGTCACAGGCAGCTCAAGCCAAGGCTAGTATTGACCTTACTGACCAGGCGTTATTCCCAGCTGCCGTGGGGAAGCAGATTTCTCTTTGGTGATGGCAACCAGATAAAGGATAATAAATCTGCAACTACCTTTCAGTGAAGAGACCTGGAAGGGCAGTGGTACTCACAAACAGGTATTCAAGAGGTACAAGACTGCCTTTTTTCCCCTGACTTCCTGGGAGATGACACAGTACCATGTCAAAGAGCAAGACTAATCTTCTCCCTTGCAAAGAAAGAAAGAAGTCTCATGCATATAGGCATAGACAGGCTAACAGGGAAGACCAGCTTGCAATTTGGTCCAATTCTCAAGTGACCAGTGATAAAGACAACAGGAGGAAAGACTTTTACTTACTGGGACTGAGAGTCTTAGTGCCTTTGATAATTTGATATACAAGACTTCCAATGGTTAAATTGAGATCTAGCAGCAACACTGCACATGAGTTTTTAAGGACAATAAAACATTCCATAACATACAGAGCCATCTTCTGATGACTCCAGCTTCTGCATTTCCCTGGCCTGGCTGCCTCTTCCAAGTAAAATCCCTCTAGGAGAGCTCAGACAACTTTATCAAGAGCAAATGCATTACCCTGATGCACAGTCACATAAAGTGCTTGGCTGCACACAACACATACAGCCTTGGTGGCAGTTCAATATAGCAAGACCCATACCACTACAGTGACAGGCACTTGATGCCAAATGCTCACATAGGTCTGTTTAATAGTTATTAAGTACAAGCTGTTTTCAGAAAGCATAATACTAACAAACACCACGGCTCTTTGGGGGGAGCCATGCCATGACTGCTTTGCCACCCAATGCCATATGTATAGAGCCTTTCTTTCTGGCAGTCAATACCCAGCATTTCAGGCCTGTAGAACCACAGTGTTCATTGTCTTCCAGATGGACTGTGAAACATATCCTGTCCATCATGGGATTATGCAAGTTATCTATTGTTTGAGAAATAATCTGAGCATTATCCTCTGTACCCTTATAATGGGTTCTCCTTTTAAACACATTAGGAAGTCCCATTTTTCTTTTTAAATACTTGTTGTAGATATCTGCTGTCAGCTTTACAAAGGACATCTTATTTAGGCACACACTTCAACAGCACTAAGGGAAAACAAGATGTTATTTGCATGACTGAAAGCACAAAGAACAGGTTTTTGTATAGAACCATATATATTAACTGATGACATACCTGTACTTGTCAGTGTCCCAGAAATAGTGAACAATAAATGATGACGCAGTTGCTACGGGTTACAGCTGTTAACCCAGTGGTAGAAACAGCTGCGTTTCTGGAAAACACCTGACTTTGGATACATACTTCCAGTTCCTGAGGCCCATCTATCAAAGGCCTGCCCATTTCACACTCATTCCTTTCTCATCCTCCTCACTGAATCCTGATTGGAAGAGCCTTTGCAATCCAGTTTGTTCACTGCTGTGAACATGGACCATGCGCTGATCTTCAGTGCCACAAGTGCTAAGCAGGACAGGTCTATGTCTTATACTGCACTCCCAGATCTCTTGTGGGATCAAATGGTTGCTATCATTAGGCTCTGGGGCTGGATTTAACACTCATCAAAGAAAAGATTAAAAGTCCTGTTGATCTCCATCGGGTTAGGATCAAGTCTTCAGGAGCTATTTGTCTTTCTACATTGCCACTGTTGCAGAAATTAGCTACTGCTCTTAGAATCATAGAATTAACCAGGTTGGAAAAGACCTCCAAAATCATCCAGTCCAACCCTTCCCCAGCACTGCCAAGGCCACCACTAACCCATGGCACTGAGGGCCTCGTCTCTACGGAGTGTGAACACTTGCAGGGACGGTGACTCCAGCCCTGCCCTGGGCAGCCTGTTCCAATGCCTGAGCACCCTCTGGGGA
>JANHGB010008916.1:0-39333 GCA_026283785.1 Coracopsis vasa
GGTTGCCCAAGGAAGTTGTGAATGCTCCATCCCTGGCAGTGATCAAGACCGGGTTGGACAGAGCCTTGGGTGACATGGTTTAGTGTGAGGTGTCCCTGCTCATGGCAGAGGGGGTGGAACTTGATGATCTTAAGGTTCTTTCCAACCCTAACTATGCTATGATTCTATAAGTATGAATATGAGGAAGGCAAAAATACATAAAGTATAAATACCTTCTGTGATCCTCTTACCTGTTTATTGTTTGTAGAGCATCTAATGCACAATCGCAAATGGGAGCTTGGGATTTGTTTCCCACTGTTCTGAAGCAAAACTGAAAATGTCCTATCTTTTTTTACCTCGTGCTGCAGGAACTTCATGCACCGCTCACTGTTGTTGCTGATGGGCTTTTCTCCAAGTTCAGAAAAAACTTGATCTCCAACAAAGTTACTGTTTCATCCCATTTCGTTGGTTGCATTTTAAAGGTAACACCTATATATAGTATTATGTAAGCCAGTATACTGATGCTTCTTAATGTGGGTCTGAATTTCGCTGAATATGTTGTTGTTCAGCATCTTTTCCAAAAGATTCAATTAGAACTATGCTTTTAGATACTTAACCAGCTCTTCTATCAATCAGCTTCTGTGTCCCTTTGAGGACTGCTTGGATATTTTAGTCCATGTTTTAACTCTCACATGATTGATGCATACCCAGTTAACTAGTACAGTTACAGATCAGAGTTCTGACTCTTAAAACACTTCTAAGCAACTTTAAAAGTTAGATTTCTGGTTTAAAGAGTGGAGTACAGTGTTAAGCGTATAATTGAACAAGAGAGGGTTTAAAAGAAACCGGATTAGGATTCAACACAGGAAGTTTTAACTGAGCACTGGGCATACTAGACCTGTTCACAGATATTCTTTTTCCTTGAAAAATGAAATTTCAGCATCTCATACAAGGTAGTGCTATGTGTGCTATTAGCATATAATTTTTGGATTAGAAGAGGACACCATTTTAAAGCTGGAACCCAATTTATAAGATAATTTCTGTGGCTATAAGCGCTTTGACTGGTTTTTGTGTTGATATCAGTAGCTGAGATGGTGACACCTGTTTCTCACAATACTTATGGCACTTGTTCAGGGAGCTGAGATCTTGAGTTTTAGATCGTCCTGGCAGTTGTGGGTCAAATCAGTCATGTTTTATACTCCAGAAGAATCCCCAAACTGTGCTTTTGTCTAAAGGTGGGGTGCCTTATAAACAGGTACCTACGTACCTTCAGGATAGAAAGAGAGAAAGTGGGAATCTAGGTTGGTAGCTGAGTGGTTGGAGAACCCAGGTAGAAATACTGGCTGGATCTTGCCTTTTGTGGCTGCTGCATTGACTATTGTATTAACAGCAAAAAGAATGAAGGGGGAAGAAAGCAAACCACAGCATTTTCCCTGGACTGGGAACACTGACTTGGAGGAACTTTAGCACTTTTTGGGTCCCGAGCCTAGTTACCACTGCCCAAGGACCTCCTGTTTCTCTACTTTTGGAAACCTGTTGAAGACCTCATTAGATAAGACCCTGTGATTCTTCTTTGGTTGGTATCTCCATATAGTTGCATACAGAGACAATACATACAGAAAGAAATACAGTGCATTTCTTTCCCTCCCAGCACTTTCTTTATGAAAAGAGAACATCCTCTTACCAAAACCCACTATAGTGATTACATTACAGGCTTTCAATGGCATCTCTTAAATATTAGTGAGGTGTTCAAGTGAAATGTGCAACAACATATTTTCTAGTAAAAATTAGAATGTATTGTGAAAAGAACTGTAACTACACTGAAGTTAAGAACTTTCTTTTTGAAAGCACTTGTTCATAGAGGTAAACAACACACTGTGATACGGGATTTTATTTCAAAGTACTTAAGAAAATGATTTTGAATTTCTAAAGTTGAATATCCTTTCATTAATGAGTCTTAATCTTTCTCCCCCTTCTTTTCTCTTTAAGGATGCACCACAGTTTAAAGCCAATTATGCTGAACTTGTTCTAGCTAAAACCAGTCCAGTGCTTATCTATCAGATTTCTTCAACTGAGACTCGGGTCCTCGTTGATATTCGAGGGGAAATGCCAAAGAATTTAAAAGAATACATGATTGAGAACATTCATCCACAGCTACCTGGTAAGTGCAGGAAGATTTCCATCCATAACTGTCACTGTTACGTGTGCCAGAAAGGCCCATCTCACTGAATCCATTGAACCGTGTGGCCTTTTCCATGTGCACAGTTACTGATTCAGTTCCCATTCACCCTTCTTTGATTCCATATCCCACAGCAGTTTGTTTAGCTCACATCTGTGAGATTAGCAATTCAGAAGGATTATCTCTCTAAGAAGAGGTTAAAATGGGTTGTGTGAATATGATTTTAGACTCTTAAGTTGTGTAACTGAAATATTTGGTTATTGCAGATCACTTGAAGGAGCCATTCTTAGTAGCAGTTCAGACCGATCGCTTAAGGACAATGCCGGCCAGCTTCCTGCCGCCTTCAGCTGTAAACAAAAAAGGTATGTGTTGTGGAATAAAAGGAGGGAAAAAGGCATCATGGACTTCTCTGGGGACGTTGGGCTTTGTTGCCGTAGATGTATATGTGGTGTTCAATACAACTGTCAATTCTTCTGTGAGAAATAATACTTTGAAATGGTGTACCCTGGGCAAAGTGCAACTGGGATGTTCATATTGACACCAGACTTCAAATCAGGGCTTGCTTGATTTCTAAATTTAAATCACTCAGTTGGTCAAGCTGATACAAGCTTGGTCTTTTTAAGGAAAACTTGATTAAAAATGGAAAGAAATTACCTTAAAAAGTGTGTGTGTTCTTTGAAATGCACACATAAGAACCTGTAGGGGAGAAATACTGAGTTTGTTCATCTTGAAGCCTTTTTAGGCCTGTTTAAATTAAATCCTTCCTTCCCTCCCTCCCTCCTTCCCTCCCATCTTATGTATGGGAATGAATTCTTAGTAAGTTTGATTAAAAAAAATAGAGGGTTTGCTCATGCAGTATCCCATGAATTTTTCTCTTCCACGTAGGTGTTCTGCTTTTAGGAGATGCGTATAATATAAGGCACCCTCTAACTGGTGGAGGAATGAGTGTTATTTTAAATGATATTAAAATATGGAAGAGTTTGCTGCAGGATATTCCAGACCTTTACGAAGACTCTGACATTCTTCAGGTGAAGCTTTACTTTGCAGCTTTTGCTGCAGTTTGATGACTGTTTTCTAAGTTTTATGCAGCTTGGGGACATCTGTAAGTTTTTAGCAAGTTACAGCAGTCTTTGAAGCTTTCGGTAGTAAATCCTACATGAGGCATTCACCAGCCAATGGAGTTGTGAACTGGGAGTGCTGTGGCTGTGTGGCAAAAGGCAGAATCAACACTGATCTGTCATGTTGTGCTGAAGGGGACTGGCGTGCTGTGTCTAGTCAGCACACTTTGCTAGTATGACCTTATCTCCCCCTGTTAATAGTGTGCTTGTAACATAAATTGATGGTAAATGGGGTGGGGTTGGGCCATTACTCTTATATGAGTAGGGAATAATGAGCATGTGGACCAAGTTTTTCCAGGCACATCTCCATGATCCACTGGCCTCTTGTCTGCTTCATTAATCTCGCAGTAGGAAGTTAGGAAACATCCTTCTTTCCCAGCAATCAGCAAGATCAGTGTTGATGCCAGGTGTATTTTTAGAGTGAGATTTTTGACACAGAATTCTAAGTAGATAATAAGATTTCTCATTTATTTCTTCACTGCTTTTTAACCAGATTAGGCAGGGGGTTGGAACCAGATGATCTTAAGGTCCTTCCAACCCAAACCATTCTATGATTTGATATTGTCTTGGCTAAATTACAGCTAGGATAGCTATAGATGACAAGTAAAGGATTTTTAGAGTGTATTTGAGAATTGAGAAGCCCTTAAGAGGGCCCCTGAATGTTAGGACAATACAGGACTTACCTGACCACATGCGGATACCTAGATCTCAGCGTCACCTCTGACTTCCAGTTATTTCCTACTTCCACTCCATCAACAGCAAGCAGTAGGTAACACTTCAAGTTTCTGACGTGCACCAGCCACTAGAGGCTGAGATGAAGCACACCCTTCTGTGCTGCCTTTTCTATATTTAGTAAGAGAAGCCTGGTTCAACAGGTTTCCAAAATTCCTTACTGACGTAGATTCCGCACTGATCCGCTCCACATTTTCATGAGTATGACTCTACTCCCTCCTTGGGAATGTTTTGAATACACTTCTGTATCTACTGACAGAAATACTTACGTCTTTTGTTTTTCCTTTTTCAGGCCAAAAGGACATTTTACTGGTCAAGAAAAAAGTCTCATTCTTTTGTAGTGAATGTCCTTGCCCAGGCCCTGTATGAACTCTTTGCTGCCACAGATGGTAAATATATCATAAAGATAGCTCCTGGCTAACTACAGCTTGGTAAATAAATATGCCTGGGGAAAGGATGTGTGTGTGTGTAAACGTATGTCCATGTGTTCTTGCTTGTATATATGTATATTGATAGAGATTAAAAATATATCCATGGAAGGAATTTAGTGAGTTTGCATTCTCTGCGTAATGGTTTAGTTTTTGTGGTACGTAAACTGAGTTTTGGCAATGTGAAGGCAAGCCTGGAACTGGCATTAAAAAAGCAAAACCAAAGAAAAACCCCACAAAGAAACAAGCAGAAAACACTTGTTCTTGTGTCAGTTAATTCATGAATGTTCTATAGATATCCTATAAGTCTATCCTTTACTTCAATAGAATTAGCTCGAAATCCAGTTGAATTTAACAGAACAGCTACCAAAGTACCAGAAGTCCTGGATTTGATATCACCATTGTGTATGCTGAGTTAGTTTTGAGTACGTGTTGAATATATTTGTTGAGTCATTGTAATTCATTTTGTAGACTCCTTGCATCAGCTGAAGAAAGCCTGTTTCCATTACTTCAGGCTTGGTGGAGAATGTGTCTCGGGCCCTGTTGGATTGCTGTCTGTGTAAGTTCGGGGTGCTGGAAATGGCTAATGTGAACAGGAGAGCGTGGTGAGCCTCTGTGCCCTGCTCCCAGTCAATCAGCTCTGCACAGGGACAGTAGTCCAAGTCCACAGGAGCCTGTGTTTTTATGATTATACTAAAGGCTGGAGCTTTATTAGAAAATGTCTTTAAAAGCTGACTCTGTTTTGGTTTCTTCTAAGTGAAAAATGCCACTAAAAGCTGCAGAGAGCTTAATGTGTGTGGCATGGGAGTTTGAATGAGGTAGAGAGGTCCAGACTGGCAGAGGACCTGGTGGGGGTGTTTCGTGCTTGATGAGTTGGGAATAGCAAAGGATAAGGTCTCCCATAAAAGAGCATAAGGAATGGTGGAACTGTCAAGGTGTTTTGATTGACCCCTCAGAAACCAGTGACTGTGCAATAACTCACAGTGCTTTGAGCATCTGAGAATGTGTGCATTTGTATTTCTCCCTTTTTGGAATGGGAGCTAACAGTGATAGAGCCTGTTGAGAGTAGTCCCCTGGGGGCTGATGAAGGAAGGCACAGGCTGCTGGGAATGAGGAGAGCTCAACAGCATGTATTGGCTGCATTGTGGGGGGGGGAACACAGAGCGTGGAGCAGCTCCAAGACAGCAAAATGTGTGTTTTTCAGTTGAGATGCGAGCACCAAAGCTGCCTAAATCAGAAGGGGAGGAGGGGATCATCTTGAGCACAGATCTCTACTTGTAAACTTAATATCTGTCAGTGCTTTCCAGTACTGTTTATTGACATGTTTTATCTCTTTATTCTCAATGCAGATTATCTCCTAAGCCAATGGTGCTGATCGGCCATTTCTTTGCTGTAGCATTGTATGCTGTTTATTTTTGCTTCAAGTCAGAGTCCTGGATCATGAAGCCTCGAGCATTTGTCAATAGTGGAGCCATTCTTTACCGGAGTTGCTCGATAATATTTCCACTTATTTACTCTGAAATGAAGTATTTAGTCTATTAAAATCCAGGGGGAAATGACTGGAGGAAGAAAACATGACAATCACAATGCCTTCAAAATCTTTGGAGCTCTACTATTTAATAGTGCATCATGTTTTCTTCTCTGCAAAACGTGATTTCCTTGATAAGGATCTGAGTTAATTTTGGTTTTGTGGGTATATACATATATATTATATGTAAATATTCTTTTCTTTGCAATTTCAGTCCAGAGAGGAGGTAGCTGTTTACAAGGACCATGATTATGTGTTGACACGTGGTAGAGAATTGCCAGTTTTGTCAGAATTTCATCCCTTGCTTTTGCCATTGCTGAGTGCACCACTAATATTAATAAACTGAGGAGTGAAAATGGTAAACCATATGCTGCTATTATCCTTCTTTCTTCCATGCTTTATCCATGCTTTCTTCTCTTCAGTAGTGCTGTAGACTCTTTCTTTACTGTGAGATAGATAGTGTAACATTCTTGATTTGGGTTGTTTCATTAGGATTCGCTTCTGTTCCGTACCAGTTGCAGCTGAGATACTGGTCTACAGACACTTAAAAGGACACTGTAAAGGATTTCAGATCTTGAAGTGTCATCATACCTTTAACTTCAGTCCCTGTTGCAAGTGCCATGTTGCTCTTCTGAAATCATTCGTTACGCCAGAATTCATTTAAGCAAGTAATAATCAAACCATAGGCATGTGGCTACTGCATTGCACTCGGGTACTGCAAACATCCTGGATGATTCCTTCCTATGGCCCTCCCTTGTGAAACCTGAGGGGTTTGGATTGGTTTTGCTGGGGAGGGTGTGCAGCTGAAGCTTAACACTGCCACGGACTGAAGCACAGCAACAGACTACATCCACTGAAACAAATTCAGGCCAGGCTATTCCCAGAGGCAGTAACCTTTAATATTACTTGTAAAAACTTATGAGAAGAAGCACAAAGTGTCCTTTTAATAGTATGTTTTGGGGATTTTTTCCCATAGAAGTTACGGAATGCTACTGGAGAGCTTATGTCTTGTACTGTTGGTCACTCTTCCTCTCAATGTTATCACTGTCAGTGTGCTTCCCTTTGTTCTTGTGTGTTGTCATTTTTCTTTACCTTTCTTATGCATTTTTCTCATGGTTGCTTTGTGTATCCCTGTGTGGCTCTGTTGTTTTGGCTGGCCTGAGCAGTCACACAGCAGTGCTGAGAGAGCAGTAACATGCTTCTGTACTGGTGAAACATCTTGAAAAGAACAGATTGCACCAACTGCATTGAAACATCCAGTTTGTGTTGGACTGTGGAAAAAAGTCTGGGAAGAGGCTTCTTTAGCGTTTCATGTGACAGATAATTCCAAATGTTCTTTTCCAGAAGCAGAAGTATTGGTGTTTTCCTAACCATTAACACTGTTGAAATCACCTTGATAACCCTCTTGA
Organism: Coracopsis vasa; assembly: GCA_026283785.1. Lineage (NCBI taxonomy): Eukaryota > Metazoa > Chordata > Aves > Psittaciformes > Psittacidae > Coracopsis > Coracopsis vasa. The sequence continues at coordinate 7,374 of JANHGB010008916.1, forward strand.
AATCACACCCACCATGAGTATGTCTGTGCTTTAACTTCAGGGTAAAGTACTAAGATTTTCTGATCTCATTCTCTATGGGAACTGAGAGCTGCCCCTTGGAGGGTAACACAAAGTTTGCAGGGTTTATACGAGTGTGTTCAAAATTGGTGACAATTTTGAAAATATTGATTAGTTTTACATTTTCTGGGTTTTTTTATCTCATTTGCAGTCAGTCTCTGCAAAGTCAAGCACAGAAAGTCCTGAGCCAAATGCCCATCCTCAGCTCACTGTAATAAAAGGTTATGATATCTGTAGTTTTTTTTGCTGTGTATCTCTGGTTAATGAGAGGTTTTAGGATCTGATTGATCAGGAAATACCTCTGCTTAAATGTATATGTATGCTTAAGTGCTTTTTTTCTCCTATTTTTCTAAATTCAGTTTCTTAAGCACCTGCTGAAGTGTTTTGATGTTGGAAATCACTGTGGGGGAGATAAACACCTTGTGTATGTTGTGTATGTGTTTAAGGAAGAACAACTTGAAAATACAGCTCCTGGAATGGTTATCAGTCTTGTCCTCGAGCCAGGATGGAGGACTGGCTTTGAACTGTCAAACACACTGGGACCGGTTGGACACAGGGCAGTGCAGGGGGTGGGCTCCACACTGGAGTTACTGATGAGTCGGTGTTCAGTGGTGTTGGCAGCACTGGCTGGTCAGTGCCAGCAGCAGCAGTGAAGAAAGCCACAGGGCAGAGTTCCTGGCTGTGATCTGTCATCTGTGACTGCAGTGGTTTTATCAGCGGTTGTGGGGTGAGGAGAAGTCATGAAAGAAGCAGCTCTTGAGCCAAATAAGGGAAACAGAATCACAGACTGGGTTGGATTGGAGGGGACCTTAAAGCTCATCCGGTTCCAACCCCTGCCATGGGCAGGGACACCTTCCACTAGAGCAGGTTGCTTCAAGCCCTGTCCAACCTGGCCTTGAGCACTGCCGGGGATGGGGCAGCCACAGTTTCTCTGGACACCTTGTGCTAGCGCCTCAGAACCATCACAGTAAAGAACTTCTTCCTCATGTCTAAATCTTTTACTTTAAGCCATTCCTGTTGTCCCATTGCTACATGGCCTTGTCAAAAGCCCCTCTCCAGCTTTCTTGTAGCCCCCTTTAGGTACTGGAAGCTGCTCTAAGGTCTCTCTGGGGCCTTTTCTTCTCCAGGCTGAACAAGTCCAACTCTCTCTGTCCTCTTAGGAGAGTTGCTCCAGCCCCCCGCGCCTTAGCACACCTTGAGAGGTTCTCTGGGCATTGTGCGGTCATCCCTGTTCCCCAGCACTGGTGCAGCTGCAGCTAACAGAGTGAGCAGGAGGAACAGGCAGCTCCATGGTGGTGAGTCTGTAGCTGGTGACGTGGTGCAGGGCTATGAAAACTTGCTGGTGGTGGGAGGAAAGAGGAGGCAGTGGATGCCCTCTCCACTGGTGCGTGGTGTGGAGGCTTGTTCATCACTGGGGTACTGGTTCATGTGTGACAGCATCGCAAGTCTTGGAGAGGTTTGTACCATTTGTAGGTTGAGTGTTCTTGGTCCTCTGTTTTTTGGAGTTTGGTTTGTTTTGAATAAGCTCTTTACTGGAAATCTATGGGGCAATGAGAGGTTTGGTTCTTTCATCATGGCTATAAAACCTGTGCTAGAACAGGCCTGTGGCGCTGGGCTCTGTGTGAGGAGCAATACCTGCTGGGGCTGTGCGTGTGTTCCCTCAGCTCCAGCGCAAGCAAAAGGCAGAGCAGTGGTGGTTTTCCTCCCACCTTCCCTTTAACTACCTGGAACAAAGAGGTTAACGTGCCTGGAACAAAGAGGGTAACGTGCACTTGGTTAGTCCTGGATCAGCTGCTGGATTTTGTCACTGAGGCCTTGATTGTGCTTCTGAGGCAGCGGCAGTGCAATGTGGTGTGAGGAGTCTTGGGCACGGTTATGGTGTCCTTTTTGGGGAGCCAGTGTGAACAGGGGCTTACACAGCCTGCTCTGCAGCGGAGGGGAAGAGAAGCCTGTTGTTTTCTATAGCTGTAAATGGTTTGTTAATGAGTCTGAACAGCACTTGGAAGACTTCACGCTGAAACCTGTCTCACTGGATCTGCAGTACACTGCAGGGGAAACCAGCCACCAGGCAGTAACAGGGGCCCTGCGCTGGTCCTCATCGGTGTTGCCCAAGTTGTGTTTGAGCTGTGCAGTGATCTGGTTTCAAAGAGCCACACTTGAGCTCTAATCAGGCTGTTCCAGAGTACGTGCGGCACCGGCGTTGTCACTGGGCTTTCCAAGCATCTGTGGAAATAGGAAAAAAGGGGGGGATTAAAACACATCGCTCACTCCCTTGTAATTGCAGGTTCTGTCTTGTCTTTCTCCCTCTTGCCATACACTTGACCTCTGCCTCCTCCCACTCCGTTTTCTGGTCCTTGCTTCACATTTGCAGCCTGAACGTGCTGCGGTACAGGACTCGGGTTATAGATGGGAAAGGTGCATGGGGCGTGTTTCCTGCATTGGGTTCCCATGTGGAAGCTGCGACCTGAGCTACTTCACAGGCTGCTCCTGTGTCCCCAAACCTGGTATTCACTTGCGGCTGTACACTGGCTGGGTTGTGTCAGTGGGGCAGGAATCGATGGTTGGCTCCCAGTGCTCACACTGGAACCAGGTTGTGTGTTCTGGACCAGATCAAACTCCAGAACAACTATGGGCAGTTGATAAATTATCCATCGTGCAGTTCTGGCTTGCTCAGCAGGACATTCCTGCATGGACACTAGCGTCAGCAGCTCCTAAATTGTTCCCTGTGGAGCTCCAAAGAGCTGTGCAAGCTCCTGTGCTGTGCCCTGAACAGCAGCATGACAGAGTTTGCTGAGATAAAGTAATTCAAGGCACTGAAAACAAAAGCTGGCAGGGTATTCCGGGTAGTGACTGGAATCCACCGCCAGCATAAGCAACATAAATGGGAAATACCAGCCTGCTGGTGGAACCCAGCTGTGAGGGTCCTGGACTCGCTGTGACTGGTCCTCTGCAAGCTACCACCAGCTCACAGCAGCAGTCGGAAAGGTGGACAGGCTGTTGGGAACTGTTAGGGAAGGGCTAGAGCAAAAAACTACAGCTCCACATGAAGGGAGCCTTTGAATGACTGATGCCTGGTAGAGCAGACGCTGGGAATGATTCAGGCAGGGTCAGGAGGAGCTGTGAAGTGTTAGGCCTTTGCTGGTTCTCAGATGGCAGAGGTAGTGGAGAGCCATGGAAGAAGCAGCTTGTGGCATCACAGCCGGGTTTCAAAGCTGATGTCCACACGTGTTACCAGGCAACCACCACCAGGACCATAGGTCAAATCCTGGAGCTGTTCATGTGAAGACATGCATCCATAGTGCCTTGCATCCATAGTGAGCAATCCTGGGGAAGCACCACATGACCTGGGGTGTGTTGCATTCTCGTATATGATTTTAACAGGTTCCACCTCTGCTGTTACAGTGGGTAATTTCTTTTTGCCTGGGAACATTGGGTTTTCCTCAGCTCAGCACCTTCTTTCCTGTGGGCTGCTCTTGCACAGCTGCTGCTTTGTCAGGTTTCTGCAATGCAGGGTTTGCTTTGGGTGCAGATTCACGTTTTTCAGGCTACAGCATCTTAACACTGTCTTCCCAGGTGTGGTTTTTGGTAGCTCCAATATAGGGGCTGATAGATACATATATGGGCCTGAAAATATACAATTCTATATACTTTTACTACTCAATGAATGCACAAATATCAACTTCCTCTACCTGCTGTCTGTATGCTTCAGAGACTCACGGTTTGGGTTGGAAGGGATCTCAAAGATCATCTGGTTTCACCCTCCCTGCCACAGGCAGGGACACCTTGCACTAGACCAGGTTAGTGTGGTCTAGAACCTGCCTTAGACCGTACTTACTTGTGGCAGTACCATTGGTGAGGGTTTGACTTCATGGGTTCTTCCAGGATGCAGGATTTGGTTCTCTTGGTGCAGGACAAGAAGGGGAAGCTTGCAGAGGGGTGAGGGTCTATTGTTGAGCAGTGGCTTGAGCACGAAGGCTTCATCTATGGTGGGAGACACACCAGGACCACAGGCACCTCCTGGGTGTGCTGTGGAAGGGAAGGGGTTAGCACTGAGCAGGGCCCATTTCCAGCACGGGTGGATCAGGCTGCCCTGTTTAGGTGTGAGCCAGGCCAGGCGGTTCCTATATCACAGGATGGGTCCTGACATGTTTCATGGGGTTTGGAGTGAATACTGAGATCCTGGACACGTCCATGTGGGGCTTCCTGAGCACCGTGCTGAGCCCAGCAACAACTGCTTCATGCACTGTTTGTGTGGGATGCACGGCACAGACGTAGCCCTCAGCTGTATTTCAACATACAGAAAAACCTGCTGCTAAGGTTTAGGAGGTGAAGCTCCACCTTCCTTATGACTGGGTGCATTTGCTGCCTCTGTTTTCCATGTTTGACAAATCACGCCCTGTGATATGTTCATGAGCTACCGTGATCCTCGCTTGATCCAGATGCTGTGGGTACCCTGCTAGTCGCAAGATTACAAAGACTCCTTCATCCACTGCTTTCCCTCTCACATTCATTAATCTTGTGCTATTTATTCTTGTGGCAATGAGTGATTTCTACGAATTAGGGCTGCTCCTGCAGCAGCAGCCAGCAGAGCCCAAACCTGTTATTTACTATACTGGCTCCACTGTAACAGGGATAGAAGGTGGGGGGCTAGATCCCTGCATCAGCTGTATTGGGGGGGACCATGGTCCCTGCTCTTGTTTCCAGGGAGAAGGTTGGGGTATTTGTGCAGGTGAAGCCAACACATCTTCACTGCAGCCAGAGGGTGACACAGACAGGACCAGTGTCCTGGGGCTCTGCACCTTGCTCTGCCCCTTCTTTGCCCTTCCTTTCTTCAACAAGGAGTGATTTGCCATCTAGCCCCTCCAGCCTTAGTACCATGAACACCTCTTTGTAAGAAACCCTTCCCTTCAGCTCTTGCATTTGCTTCCTCCTTTCCAGTCTGGTAACCACCACGCTGTCCCAATGACAGAATAACATCCCACTGGCCTTCCCACATCCCACAGCAGCCCCAAGCAAGACAATTACACCAGGTGTAAAACGTTCCATACCAAGACTTACCTGAATACTCACCCCCAACATTAGTTATGTTATAGTTGCACTAGAAAAAATGTGTGCTTTTCAGCAGCATAACAGGATGTTTCAGCCGTGGATATTTAGTTAGTTCTTTCTGTCCTTCACAGAGGAAAATCAATGTTGTGTAGTGCAGAGGCAGGCACCAAACCTCTTTTCACTGTATGCACATTCTCACTAATTGCTCTTTACACAGCAAAATTGACACTTGGGAATCATCAGTCCTGGCAAATTATCCAACACCTTTATTTCCAATTTCATTGTTCCTTTGTGATATAAAAGTCAAACTTCCACAGATAGTTCTTCAGAACAAAAACCTACATGATTTATACACAAACAGTTCCATACAGCATTTATAATGCACAGTACAAAATGTACACTGTGTGGATGAGATATAGACTGTGTCTCATGTCACGATTAAACAAGTGTTAGTTACACAGAGTAGGGTTGATGGTTATGGTCCACAGGGACAGTTCTAGGTACTGCCTTAAAGCACAGAAAAAACAGAGTTCTGAAAAGCTGCTCTTGTCTCATCCCCCATCCCTGACTCCTTGTTCAGGTTTGGGGGAAAGACTTGGTCCTTTTCCATATTCATAGAACAGTTCTGAATTCATCAAAAATGAAGCTAGGCACGTGGGCTTCAACAACCTGGAGCAAACAGGAAGGCACGGTTAGGTGTTTTCTTCATTATGCATTGTATGCTCTAGTCACCCATTAACAAGCACATCTGATCTATGAACCAAGCACCAGTTCTGACCTGAATCATCGAGGTGCAGCTGATAGCCAATGGGATTATTCATATGTGGCATTAAAAGTAAGTCATAGCGGTAGGTTGCCCAGGGAAGCGTTCACAAACTGTGTAGATGAGGTACTCAGTGACATGGCTTAGTGGTGGCATTGGCAGTGCTGGGGTAAAGGTTGGACTTGGGGATCTTAAAGGTCTTTTCCAACCTGGTTGATTCTGTGATCTTCAAATGCAGTCAAGTTGCATTGAACCCTAAAATAAAGTCTCTCTACAAGACCAGACTTTCAGAACTTCCCTTGCACGTGAAATAAAGAAGGTGCCTGGGAAGCCATTGGCAGGAAGTGAAGGGGATCAAGGGCTAGAGATGGTGTTTCACCAAAATTTAAGTTGCTATTTAGCTTTTTTGCCCTACATTTATAATACTGCTGTTTATTATTACTTAATTCTGCAACATCTCTGAACTTCTATTTTATTCCTTCCTTTCCCAAAAGCCCCCAGCAATGTTCAGGCTCTCTGAGGACTAAATGGAACAGCCTCAAATGTGCACAAAATAGAAATCCTTTCTATATTTTGTATCCCCTCCAGAAAATAGTTTTTCCATAATGATATAATATAGGAATAGTTACACAAAGTACATAAGTAACACAACTGCAGCTCATAGAAGGTAAAAGAATTTGTTATGAGCCATTCCTATCAGGCAACAGATTTTTCACATCTATTTCCTTTTGGCAGTCTTTTACAGAACACCTGAAAAGGGTCAGTACTGCTTGGGCAAAGTCAGCAAGTCCATTATTTTGGGTATGTGCTTACAGATGATGCAGGTTCCAGAGTAGTTACGTGTGATCAAACTGCTAGTACATAACCACAGCATAAACCAAGATCTAGCTCACCTGAACAGGTCTCCTGCTCACTGCTACATACAGGAGACATGGGATTCTTACCTTCCTTGGTAGCTTTGTGTAGCGAATGTAATCCTCCAGGAACATGAGGGCACCCACTACATCAGCAGGCATCTCTGGTATCTTCTGGCTAAAATTCAACCACCGTGAAGAGCAAACACTTACTAGCTGATCAGTTGTTTGGATAAAATTACATGCAAATGCCAGCCTTCACACGACATCATCTCCACTAGGTACCACGTGGTTCCATTACAGAAAGAAAGTATTTTAATCTTGTATTTAGTCAAATTATATTGTTGTTGTTATGTCAAATATACTCTGCTAGAAAAACATACTAAAAAGCAGTGACGCTACTACTGAAGTCCTCTTCCCAGAAGTGATCCTTAGGGAAAGAATAAAATATGGATACCTTGTGCACTGCTCCATTGTTGAACGAATAAACTGACCGATGAGAGCCAGAAATTGTTCTGTGTATCTTGAATGAAACTGTTTCAACAGGGTAAGGAGTCCCAGGACTAGAGGCAGCCAGTCAATCTGGTCAGCCGGCCGCTTGCACACCACTCCTGCACCCAAAACCCACCCCAAAACAGCACATGTTTATAAAACAGAACATATTCTTTATAGCAGAGGCTAAATTAGCTAATATCCTCCCCTGAGGTTTTTTTTGCTGTACCTCCTCTTCTGCTTGCCCACGCAGAAAACTTGAAAACTAATGTAACAACTGCATTTCTTCCACAGCAAATGGCTTAATGATATTAACTAAGGCACAGGATGGGATGAAAAAGTCAGGAGTCTGGAGTCTGTTTCCTACTCCATTGTATTTGGCTACAATATTATAACAAATCTGCCTGGACATAGAATCATAGAATGGTTTGGGTTGGAAAGGGCCAGAAGACCAGCCAGATCATCATGGTGTCCTGCCATGGACAAGGACACCTCACACTAAACCATGTTACCCAAGGCTCTGTCCACCCTGGCCTTGAACACTGCCAGGGATGGGGCATTTGCCACTTCTTTGGGCAACCCATTGCAGTGCCTCACCACCCTTACAGTAAAGAGCTTCTTCCTTGTATCTAACCTGAACTTCCCCTGTTTTAGTTTGAACCCATTACCTCTTGTCCTATCGCTAGAATTTCTATGCAGATAATTTTACTATCTTCTCTACAGATGGTTTCACATCAGTTTTCACTTGATTTAGACAAACAACAACTTATACAATACCTAAATTTCTGTTGTACTGAAGTTTCGGGAACTGGGAAATTAGAAAGAGGAAGTTGACAGTGGGAAAATACGGCAGACGTTTTGTTGTTATGTAGATCTGAGAGGAAAAGACAAAAGAGGAACACAGTTCTTCCAGGTATGGGTTTTTTTTCTCAGTTAATAATAAAACAGAAAAAGCAAACTGTACTGAGCACTGGAATGTAAGTCTGACCTTATTTAATGGATTGTGAATGCCAGCTGCTTCCAGATAGGCTGTGATTTCATACAAAAGAGTATTGTCTTCTTTAGGATAAGGTAGTGATGGGTTCTGATAATGTGCTTCAATGTCAGCCAGTATTGCTCTAAAAGGAAAGCCAATTGATTATATTAAATACTTATTTAAATTATCACCAAAAAACCTTACACAATGCCACATGTCATAGTAATGTAAAACCCTCAAAGACACAAAACTTGTATATGGTTACAAGCAGGAATAAACCACCTTTTTTGGAGCATCTTTTTACAAACATCAGATTTGTTTCAAGATCAGCACCACACATCCTCACTGTTCATTCTTCTCACCCAAATCTGACCTCAAATCCAGGTAGAACCAAACAGATTACTTGCAAAGTTACTTATCTTTACTGGTTTTGTTGGGTTCAAATTCAAATACTCATCAACAAAAACCTGAATGCATTCAGACTCCACATTTTGCCATAATTTAGATTTTAAGGATTGCTGAGTTGATAACAATTACACCATAGTGATACATGCAGCTCTTCAGCACATTTGGCTTCTTACTTATTGAGATTCTCCAAAGCAGCAGCCAAATGCTTGGAGTCAAATCTGCAGGAATAGTTTAATTCATTGGTAATCTGGCGTCTCAAAATCTGCATCTGACCAACCTGTTGAATCAAACAAACAAAAAAAGGCTGAGGTGTTAGACTGAATGCAATGAAGGAAGAGTAAAGTCAAACTAAGGAAAAGCTTAGTAACAGTTTACATTTAAATAGATTACACAAAGTACTCTCTGCAGCTAACAACCTTTGTAGGGCTGCCCAAAGCAGGGACATACATAGTGGTAGGAGTAACTTCCCTAGTTTGGTCACAGGGCCAGCAGTCATAGCTGACAGACTCCAGTTGCAGAGTGTGGTCAGAGGAGAAGAGTAGTCACAGTGCTCAAGATTACAGAGTTCATGGTAGCAAATACAGACAGTGTGAGGGCACTAAAAAGGTAACAGGTACAAAACCTCAGCTACTTGCTTGTTTTCCATTGGTAAGTGAAAATGCTTGTACTCTTTTCCCCATCTCTCCCTAGACCTTAAGGTCAGCAATGGCAGGGATAAAAACCATCAGAGAGGCTTGCTGCAGTCAACCTTCCCCTTCTTTCCCTTACCTTTCCTCTTCTCTTCAGTAACGTACACAAACATTCACAGTGCTCTGAAAAAACTAGTTGTAAAATATCATTACAGAGAGATGATAAGAGACATGTTAATGGGATGAGGTAAAACCTACCTTCATTATGGAGTCTAAATATGCTGTCCAGATCTTCTGAGTTTTTGCAATTGCTGTGGAATAAACCTTGTTTGAATTTGCTGAGAAAAGAAAAAAGGGTGAGGCATTAAAAAAGAACAACGAGATAAATAAATGCAAGTGTACAAAGACAATGGCTTTCTTCTGTCTTAACCAGCAAGCACTTACCTATAATTCCTTTGAGAGGACTGACAGCATTCATAAGTGCTTTTAAGGTATCCTGTACTGTCCTGTCACGCAATATATTTCTCTGAAACATACTGAGGAAATTCTAAATAAAGGAAAGACAGAAGTAAAATCCTCACACATGTACAGTATCTCCATGGACACAGAGTTGAGGAACTCCACAGTTAGACCCTGTGCTTTTCTGAATTATGCTAATCACTGTTAGGACAATTCATGGATTCCCTTTATCAATATGTTCACATGAAGACATTAGGGGAAAAGTCATTACGTAGAATTGACACCCTATTTATATCATGGTAGACCCAAAAGATCTAATTCTTTTTTTGATATCTATACAGAAAAACAGAAGTTCTACACACTTAAAAGTTGATCTCGGGTCAAAGTGTACACCTCCAAAAGGCATTCCTTGCAATCCAGAGTCTGATGTAACACACAACCTGATGTTACACAGTGGCATTTATTCAGGAGTACTGACTTTCATGATTATATCTGAAACTAAATTCTTCCCTTCAGGTATATTCTCACCCTCATGCTTGAACACACATTTTTAAAATGCATTTGATTTCAACTTAGCATCTCAAAAATGAACATATTTTATTTCCCGAGAAGCTATTCAACAATAAAAGCATCATGACCTTGAGAAATCAAAGTTCAGAAATTACCTGCAGCTCCTTTACAATCATGAAACACAGCAGCCTGTCCAAGCCATTGAGACCAAAGGTACCTAAAGTATCTTGGATCTCAGAGAAAAGACGACTACTGGTTACTTCCTGATGAGTTTTGATATCATACCAAGTATTCATTTGGTCAATGTAACACGTGATTCTGAGGGAAAAATAAACAAACAACTACTTCAGAACAATATCCTGCAGATAGTTCCTGTGCTAATCTGAGTAATGTGTTATTCAGGCAGAGATTAGAAAGAGCCTTTTCAGGTTAGATATAAGGAAGAAGCTCTTTACTGTGAAAGTGGTGAGGCACTGGCACAGGTTGCCCAAAGAAGTGGTGAATGCTCCATCCCTGGCGGTGTTCAAGGCCAGGTTGGACAGAGCCTTGGGTAACATGGTCTAGGATGAGGTGTTCCTGCCCATGGCAGGGGAGTTGGAACTTGGTCATCTTAAGATCCTTTCCAACCTGAACCATTCTATGATTCTATGACTCTAAGCCCTCAGGTGAAGTTTAGTTACTCTTCTCTCCACAGGGATTCTATCACCCCTGTTTTCTCTCTCCTCTATTCGTGTAACACACTGTGTTCTTTCTTGGGCTAAAATCACAGCTTTTCTAGACTAATATTTAAAATGTACAGGACTGGGCAGATTTGGTTTTAGGTAAAAGTGGCGATACGATAGCTAAGGAAAAATTATTTGTTGCATATTTTCTTGTTTGTATATAGTGCAATTGGAGCAATCCAATGCATGGTGCTGTCATACAAGCTTGTGACAGACAGTACTTACTTTGGGTCAGTGATCCTCAGGATTTCTCTACAAAGCCGACCAATAAATGTTACAGATTCATCCACAGGTGTGAATTTTGGTATTGGAATATGAGTAGACTGGTATATGCTTTGCCAGTCTTGAACCTGAAAAACAAGTTTTAATTTGCAGTGTTACCACTGCATGGTTTTAATTTGCTTAGAAACATTATTCCTTTCGTTTACACTGTAAAACAGTATCTCAAATTATAGACAGCAAAACCCTATAAAAAACAAATAATCAAAAGGAATGAGCCTTATGACAAAGAGCAAGCAGAAAGTAAGTGTGGAGTTTGAGAGAACTACCTACGCGCCTGGTGAGAACTGCATCTCTTCCCTTCCGCACTAAGACTAGCCAATGTTTTGTTAGCCAAATTTAAGATCTGTTCACTCCACCACTTGTGAAGTAGAGCCAGTAACTATTGCAGTCTCTCTCACCTGCATTCTCATGGCTAACAACAGATTCAGAGATGACTACCATGATCCAGTAATTATTTTTTACTGCTTTTTACAAGGAGTCACATGGAAAAGATGAGGGGTAACGGGCACAAGTTACTCCTGGGGAGATTCTGACTCGACACAAGAGGAACATTTTTCACAACGTGAGCAACCAGGCATTGGAATAATTTCCACAGGGAAGTGGTGGATTTCCCAACACTGGTTAGGATTCAGTTGGGTAGGGTGCTGGGACACCCAGTCTAGCTCATGCTTTGCCTAGAAAGCTTGGATCAGATGATCCCTGAGGTTCCTTCCAACCTGGTGTTCAATGATTCTATGATATTATTCACTGGCAAGAGATACTAAAATATTCTGTTTGGGGTACTTTGCTCTTCTTATGCACGACTAATGCAGTGGGGATGCTGAAATCATTCAGAAGAAAGCTGGGGGCAGATGTTTTACACCGTACTTAGCACATTTAGTTGAAGTCACAACAGTATAAATTGTGCACAATTGGGTATATACGCTCCATCAGTCACAAGCTTTAACATCCAAATATTAGAAGTTCTTCTGCAATAATCCAAAGACATTTATCAACTTTTTACTTCTTGTTTTTGACTAGCACCTTTGTTCTTAAGAAGTTATTGCACTCCTGTTCCACATTGTAGTTAATAATACGAGACACTTCCTCTTGCCAAATTTTCAAACCGTATATGTTGACATAATCCTGGATATATTCAAATGAGCGATGGAACCCGTCCATTGTAGCTGCCATTTCTTTCAGCTTGGGCATCAGTTCACTTGGCTACAGATGGGAAAAACACCAAAAAAGATAAAAACAAAACTGTGAACAGGCAGAATACAAAGAAAACATAAAAGGCTTCTAAATGCCTTTACACAACCACCTCTGGAGGATTTCACTATGCTCCAGCCAGAACTGAAAAGCACTTAGAAATTTATCAAAGGTTGTTTGATATCTGAAATAATTCTTAGTGTTTTTCCTTCCTGCTTTTAATGTTTATTTTAGGCTTCAATGGTTCTATTGATTCATCTACGAGACTCAAGGATTTGGACAGGATCAAAGCAAGGACTCGCACTCCTTATTCTACCATTGCCTTTCTGCATATACCTGGCTTATACACATCATGTTTTATCATCAGTTGTTACAAAGACAGAACTGTGAACTCAGAATTGACAGGACACTTGGCAATGGTATAAAAATAACTGTTTCGAATTCTGTCTATTCTTAGCAGTTTAAAACCTCGTATCAACATTAAATAAGTCATTACAAGTAACCTTTAAAAAGTTCAAAATTTGCAGTTTTTTTCACGTAGGAATTATTTTCTAGAAACCAGTAGAATAGAAGAGGTCCCAGCAAACCCAAGATACATAAAATATAAAATCAAATCAAACTGTTACCGACCTTGGCTCTGGGATTAAAGATAAGTCCCCTGTGAAGAGCTAGGGCTACCCGTTTTACCAGCTCCTTCCTTATTCCATCCTCTAGTAACTGTTTTGGATCCACCTAAGTAGAAGAAACATTTTTTTCTTAAAGTCAGAAAGGTATAAAAACACATACAAAGGGTTTAGTTTGCACTAAGATATTAAGTGCTTACAGTGAACTGGAAAGCACTGCAAACAGATGTACTTTCCCACTAGCACTTGTCCAAAGAATAAATATTTAAATACTTCTAATGGATAGTAAATTTTGAAGTTGAGCAGCAAATGTTTGTAGTTCCCATATTCACACTTTGCTCACAATCCACTGGGAATGCTGTACAATTATAAGAAGCCAGTATGCATTAAGAAGTGTGTATTTTTCAAGAATCCTTGCTCATGGTCCTGAAAGAGGTACCTTAATGTAGGAAGAGCAGTCTTTGCCAATGGAAGAAACAGTTCTTCAGAAAAGCCTTCCAGAAGGCAAAAAAAGCAAAGATCATCCATTAAGATTGATGAATCTATTTACAATGAGGACTGTGGGTTCTTAACTACCTTAATATGGTTCTTACCCAGATGCCAAGTTTGGCATCACTGAAAATTCATATGCAAACTGACTTTCTTTTGTCTTTTTAGCTTCCCTCAAGGTCTTGCTTAATGTGCTGAAATATCTGTGCTAAAGTGCTAATTGTCACCAAATGACATTTTCCTACTGAAATAATGGAACATTACCTTGATGATACCAACTAAAGTAGTTTTCATCATGAGGATACCTTCAGTGAAGATGGAAATGGCATGGGTTAGCTTGGCAACCTTTAAGAGAAAAAGCACATACAAGTTACTGAAGTGAAGCAGTAGATTCAAATATTTACTCTAAAAAGATGAAAGTTCTCTTCCAGTGGTAGCTTCCTATTTTAGATTAAATTTGCACTCATATAGTTTCAATTTTACATCTTCTATACTTTGTTATAGCGTAATTGACAGTGAAGGATAAAACACACAGCCAAAAAGCCGATGAGCAATACAGCTTTATCTGATCAAATCAACTTGCCTCCATCCTGTCTTCATACTTGAAGGCAGCAAAAACCTTAACCCTGCTGGCTTATTCAGTCTTAGACCTTCTCCTGAAACAAGCACTCCAGAAGCAGAGGGCTTCATTTCAGACTTGGGCTTTTAGGGTTTTCTCTCCTGCAAGTAAGCCCCAACATCTTTAAGCTTATTTATAACTGTATTTGGTTTTCTTTCCCTTTTCTGCAAGATCAACATTTTAAACTTTTGCAAACAAAAGAGCAAAAGTGACTCATCTGTCCTCATGACACCTCAGGTATACTTAGAGCAACACTACTCATTTTTAATTAAGGTATGCTTTATTGGAATTCCCTGTTTTAACTGCACCTCGTATCGTGGTCCAAGCTGAGCATAATCTCGCAGCTTGTCCTTATCCAGGCGAGTAGGCACTTCAATAATATCGTGAGTCTGAAGCTTTATAATTTTGAGAAGAGATGTAAACATGCTTTCTGGAATTATCTGGAGAACCTTTGTAAATGAGAGAAGAAACAGAGTCAGTACACTCTCATTAAAAAAAATAATTAGAAATCATAGAATGCTTTGCGTTGGAAGGGACCTTAAAGATCACCCAGTAACCTTCAATTAAGAAAAAGTTATTAGAGAACAAGAGAATTCTGCCTCTTCTGACACGTACCTTTCTTACATAGGAAACCAACTCGCCAGAATAATACTGTGATACACTGAGAAGATCAGGGCTGTTTGCTTGATTGATGCGGAGAAGTGGCAAGTCAAGAGCAGAAGCAAGCTAGAAATAAAGATAACATTTTAATTGCACATGTCTTTTTCTAATGTAAATTACATGCTTGAGTTCTCTTGCTCAGGCTCTTAACTGACAACTCAAAGCACTGGATTCTTCCTAAAGAGCAGTGTTATATCAGGTTTGCCAATACATAAAAAAACCAAAACCAGAAGAAAAAAGGTAAAAGTCAAAAGGTTTAATGGTCTATAAGGCTAAATTCCTTTTATTATTATTTTGTTATTGTAATTTTACACCTTCCCTCATGCTGTTTCCCATCCTTTTTTCTACAGAAAACATTTCCAGATCTTCATCATGACAAAGCGCATAGCCAACATAACTTCTGTAATTCCTTCAGCCTCCTCTGATACATATGCAGAGGATCCCATCCAATGTCTCCAGCAAATAACTGTAATAGGTAGAAGCTGGATGATGAGACTTACTTGTCCAACAACAGCAATATAACTGGTTGCATTAAAAAACCATGTGTAACTTGGTTTAAGTTTCTTTAAAACTAACCTTGAGTTAATTTAATACAGTCTAAAAAATATGGATGTAGACAATGTTGGCAAAACGAAGTTTTGACTCTTTTATGACTTCATAGACTTAAGGCCTATCTAACAAATGCTTTGGTTGACCTGCAGTGTTCAAGTACATTCACTGTTGTTCACACTTACCTTTAGGAAAGTGGCTCTGAGTTTGGTTACCATAGATGGACTGACTCTTATGCTTTCCTGCATAATAGATGTAAAGCTGGGGTAGGAAACAAACAAAACAGATCAGTTTCTTCCCTTGAAACTCTTATTTTCAGCAGTTAAATCATACGTCATCAGCACCAGTGTAATCTAGAAATGGCACAGAAGATCACTGAAGAACTTCACTAGTGGGGGATTTTGATCTTTAGAGATACTGGTTAGAAAACCTATATGATAAAAGAGTAGGTGGGGCAAAAGTAGAGGGCATCTGAAAGCATTAACAGCCAAGCAGCTCAGCAAACTCACACCACGGAAAAGGTATTCTCTAACATTTTGCTTTCCTTGTTCAGTTTTGGTTAAAAGGTGAATTCCAGCATTTTGGAGAACACTTAACTAGACTAAAAGCTGGAGACAAAAGCTTAGAAATTTGTTATAGTTAGAACAGGATAGACAGTAAAAAGTTACAGTATCACTTAACCTCCAGCTAACAATATGCCAAAGATGGCTGTTGGCGTGTTCTTACTCAACTTGATGAGAGTTATACTCAACAACTCATAGAACAAGGCTTCAAGACCATTTTTAAACTGGACAGTTTATAGTATTAACACTATTTATACAGGTTATTTCCCACAAGTTTCACAAATGATGACTAACTTGGAGGAAGAAGCTCTTGCTAAGATACCTGTCAATTAATTGCCAAGCATATGAAAGATCACCAACAATCTGCATGGTGATCAAGACCTCTTCTTTAATGTTGATAGTTCGGATCATCTGATGGAGAAACCTGCGGGTGTCAGCCAGAAACTGGCAAACTTGTAGGTTAGCTTCTAGCTGGTGAAACTCTTGGACCTGTATTGAAAAAACAAACCCAATCTTTAAGGGCAGAAATACAAATACAATCAGTAAACGGACATGTTTCTTTGTGACGTTATTACAGTAAGACACTTAACAAATCCTGGCCTACTTTAGAGTGTGTTGAATAAGAAACTTCACAAAGTTACTCGAGGAGGTGTACTGTGTAACACCATCTTGAGTATTCTTTTATACCCTGGAAGTAGAAGATCTGAACTCAAAACAAATATGGATATTTTGATTTTGCCTTTCAAATTACCCTCTCTGGCTTCAAATGGATTTCTTTTCAGAATTTCTAACAAAATGAGTAATGCTGCCAAATGTTTAATACTGAACTCATTTCTTTGAAAAACCCTCCTAAGCCTCAGCTCCAGGTGGCATGATTTTCATGATATCTCTTATTTTATAATCACAAGGTCTATAAGCAAGTACTGCAAATATCTAAAGACTTACACAACTGTTGAACTGCAGATCTGTAACTCATCTACTGCAAGTCAGTGCACATGAACCAAATGCTATTTTTCAAAAGGCTGAGGTCATTTATGTCAAAATTTCTTTGCCATACCTCCTCCAATGCCTGTATTAGCTGCACAGTTTTTCTGCCTGCTGCAGTTGAATCATCATAGTTTAGAGACATTATTTGCTTGGAGATTTCTCTGAACCACGCCTGAAGATTTTCTGTGTGAGAACAAGTAAAACTGAATCAAATCTCTGCATGTGTGATAAACCACAAAGTCACAAAGGTTATTTTAAAAGTTTTCATCTTACTTTTAGATTTCTGGTCTTTCAACATCCAGACTTGTAAAGTGGCAAACACTCAGGGAAGTTTCACATACAACATTAAAAAGAAACAACTACCAACACAAATGTGCATTATAGAATCTATACAGAGATAAAGCCCTTTCAATCACGAGCTTGTGCTTTATGAAATGTATTATAATGTTAATTGTCTTGGCAGGTGTAATTTCTATGTTTTACCTACAAGTTTGCTAACATCAAAAAAGTAAAGGGAAATACTTGAGTAAGGTAATTTCGGTTTTATGTGGCAGCAAGTGAGAAAATTGCCTGTATTCAAAGTTCTGTTGTTTGGGATTGATTGCAAACGTTGCCCTAACAAACATGGACACTTTCAGCAGTATTCCTGGTCAAATAAGAGTTATGTACAATTCTTATTCTTAAACCAGGTCAAGGAAAATAAAGTTCAAAAAACAAAGCAAGAAATTTGGAAACAAATACAGATTCAACACTTTCAAGTCACTGGAGAATACCACTCAGTGAAGTCAAGAAGTAAAAGAATGAGAGGAGAGATCAAGTCATCCCTATATTTAATGGATATGATGTTCACAATCCTTTGTACATAGAACACAGTAATGTGAACTCCATTAAACGCAGGAAAGGGAACTGGCATTTCATAGTCTTAGATGGTATATCTAAAAAAAGTAATAAAAACATTTTTAATAATAGGGCCATATAAAGATTAGGTACCTAAATACAGTGTGCATAGGGAACCATGCAGAAAACCTAATCAAGATGACATGTAAGATTCTTCTGGAGCAGCTGAAGAACATGAAATTTTTTTTTTATTATCAGTATTAGCCTCATGTATTTTCGTTTGGTATCAGCTTAGAAATAAACAAAGTTATTTCCCCCCCACAGTTTAGTTTCCAATAATTACCATTTTTCTCCACTCTAGTAAGAGGTTTAACTCCTGAGAAGACATCAGCAAGCTCAGTCATCCTTTCAGATCCCTCTTTTTTATAGTTCTCCCATTTTGTTTGTTTTTCTGACAGCATCTGCTTGAACATCTATTGCAAAAGGAAGCATTTGGTTTACAGAACTGGAAAGAAGGCATACTACAATACATGAAATATAAGTTCTGAAAACAGGTGGAACAGACTAATGACGATTACTACATAACTTCCAAGATCTTGCCAGAATATTAAATACCAAATTAAAACTATTAAGAAATGCAGCCACTGTGATGTACAACCTCTCAGTGATGTCGGCTCTGCTTTTAACTATGAGAGTGGTGAGGCACTGGCACAGGGTGCCCAGAGAAGCTGTGGGTGCCCCATTCCTGGCACTGTTCAAGGCCAGTTTGGAGGGGGCTTGGAGCAACCCGGTTTAGTGAAAGGTGTCTCTGCCCCTGGCAGGGGGGTTGGAAGTGAATGATCTTTAAGCTCCATTCTAACCCAAACCTTTCTATGATTCTATGATGACATACAGTGATACAAATTACCTGAATTTTAAAAAACAGTATGATGCAGGTACTGTTGATTTTTAGCCACTTACAAAAATATCCATTAACATTTTTAGCTTAGAGATCCTAAAAACCTTAGGTCTAATGCTGACTTATACTTCATATAGTCATCTCAGCCTATGCAGAGAAACATGCACTTAAGCACACTCTTAATTCTACCAGGTTAGCACCAGAGTATCAATGTGGAATCTTTTAGAAATGGCAGAACTTCATAAATAGATCCCAGAGTTTCTTAGCAGCATATCCTTAACATAGGCTTCTGTCTGTTTTCAGGCTTCTGCCTGAAAAAGAGAGGTATGGCAGGATTAAAAACTTCTGCAGAGTCCTCTACAGATTTTACTATGTCTG
This sequence comes from Coracopsis vasa, assembly GCA_026283785.1. Classification (NCBI taxonomy): domain Eukaryota; kingdom Metazoa; phylum Chordata; class Aves; order Psittaciformes; family Psittacidae; genus Coracopsis; species Coracopsis vasa. The sequence continues at coordinate 26,369 of JANHGB010008916.1, forward strand.
TTACCAGGATGTTCATACAGAATCCTGGGTAAACACAAACATGTTGGGCAGGAATGAAAACTGCCAATTACTGAGGAGACTGCAAAAGTCACTTCCAAGCAATAGTTGTTTGTAATCTTCTATAGAAAACTCACAATTAAAATAAAGAATTATTATTGTGATTTGCAAGTGGACATCTTGGTAAATGTAAAACTACTACTGAAGCCTTCAGCTCTGTTCTGCTATTCAGGGCAAAACGCTGAAGAGGGCAGCAGCACATTACCTCCTTCAAAATGAATTCAAACTGAGCTGTATCCAGAAGAAGCTGGAAAAGGATCCTGGGATTATACCTTGAGTCTGTTAGTATTTGATCCTTTATCTGGCGGAGACGTTTGTTATTTGGATCACAAGCTGAAAATGGAAAGACAGCATTTCTCCACTGTTATGGAATTTGGCCAAGCTTTTCAATTATTGTAAATAGACCCTTTTTACCAAAGCTTGAAAGCGTTTTGCTATGCTATGCTAAGTCCCCACTTGGTTCTTCATTTACATGGATCTTATGACCTTTCCTTGTATGACCCTTCCTTAGAACAGGAAAGAATTAAGGTTTCTGTGGTGCTTCAGCCTTCTTAAAAACTCTTCTTCAGGCTTCTGCAAACTAAATGTGCATTTGTTCCACCTGACACATGGAGGTGTAACAGAAGCCCTCTCACATACCAAGAAGCCTCAAAGATAGCACAGGCATTCAACCAACAGAATGTCTAAATAGGCAAGTTTACAAACCCAAACTCATCTGAGAGACATTATTCAGCTTCAGTTGACTTTCAGTTCAACAGAATAAAACTCTTGGTTTTAAACTATTAATTATTGAGACATTAAGAAATTGGCTACTGCTTTCCTTCTGGTGCTACGTAAAACTTTCAGAATGATGCTTTAAGTGACAAGGTAGAGGAATATCTGATAAAGTTTCCATATTTTTCCTGCGGAGTATTATCTGACAGGATCATGACTTCTCCTATTACTTTTTATACCTGTTTCTGGCTCACAAGAATTCAGACAATGAATGTGTGCTGGCTCAGCTAAAGGCTTTAGAAGACTGTACGCAAAGCAAAGGAATAACTCAATAATCTCCTGAAAACACCAGATGAAACTCTGCTGACTTCTATGGCAGCACACACTGAACTTCCCTGGGGATCAGCATGAAGCACCTCTAGAGCAGGATTGACAGCTCTGTAATGAAAGGTGTGCATGAAGCTTTACCTGTGTCTGCAGTGTGAAGCATGAGCCAGCGGATGGTGACATTGCAGTCCCGGAGGCAGTTCAGCAGCTTGGGAATATTGTCCAGCACCAGCTCTTCTCTTAGACAGCCCTCTTTGAGAAACTGCTGTACCTGGCTGTGCACTCTCTCAGTGACTGCAGCATATCTGCTTGCCTTCAAATATACAAAGCTTGCATTAATATAATCCTTGCTTTAATTGTGCAATGTGACTGTGGCTTCCCAGAGAACTTACAGGGCACATAGACCAGAAAGCGCTATAAAAATTATCATTACTACTAGTAGTAATAGGATGCAAGCTGAATTTTAAAACAAAAAGCCTAGACAAGAAGCATGTTTCAAAAAAGCAACTTGTAAGCTTCCTGTATTCCCTTATGTATTCTCTAGAAATTATTCCTAAAAAATGATACTAGTATTTTATTGCCTAATCAGAAAGAACAACAACAACAATCTGTTCCAGAATGGAAATACTTGTTATGAATTAAGTTCTACTTAGTGAACTTCTCTCCTAAAGATGAAGGAAAAATTTCCACTTGTATTCCTTAAGTTTGCTACACAATATGTAGTACAGTTCTCCTAGTTAGACACTTCTGTGTGCTCTTTCCTGAGCACTGGGGTCAGATTATAAGGGGCATTTAGCTGCCATCAGTCACCCAATCTGTTGATTTGGCATATCACATTATTCAGATTTTTAGGCATGCAAATAATTATTTCCCATAAAAAGAACTGACTGCATTGCACCATACAATATTCTGGTGTCACTCTTTTAAATCAGAGCCCTTTTCCAGATTATTGTTTCATTTGGGATGCCCCATTTAAAACTGAGTGAGTGCCACACTTCGTCAGCAGAAATGTGTAACTTCTAAAAACTGTTATCTATGAAAGACCAAACACTACAGTCAGCTTAAGACACTCCAGTAATGAACAACATGTTGATGAGTGCTGACAACTATTTAGTCAAGTCAGAACCCAGAAACGTTTAGGGGAAACAAACACTGCAAGAGGAAATGAAACAAGCAGTGCTGCAAAAACTAGATTTTGAAACACTGAAGTATCTTTCACTCAAAGTTAAAAATTACATACTCAAAGCATTGTACGTGAATGTAATGCAAATAATTGTAGGCAAGAAACAAAGAGCCATGCATTATCAGTGTCATATTAATATACTTGAGATGACCACACAGCTTGAATCTTGCTAAAAATACTTAACTCTGGTTTATATACCTGCTCTTTGACATTTGAAAGATCCAGCGTGTAGTTGAGGGCAGTTTTAGCAGCTTTGTAGGGTTCCCATGCTTCTGCTAGATTTACAGTGATTCCCATGTAAATGCTTATCACCTAAGATCGGAAGCAGAAAACAAGAAGTTGCATTTATATTAAGGAAAAGACATACTTTTCATTTAGCAATATAAGCAGAATGCCGTATGCTCTGGGTATAAATATGAGGTAACTAAACTTTTTGGGTAGCTGTACTTTCTGCTCCACCACCTTTGGAAATCAAAGAGTAAAAAGGCTTTGAAGTAAAAGGCACACAGTTAATAAGAGGCTTGGTTCTGAAAACAAACTGATAGTTCTTTCAGTCACTATTTATGATCCTTGGCCTCTATTTTTCCTCCCCCTGAACTTATGACTTCTTTTTCATTTCTATGATACTATGCAGAAGATGGGGTGAAAGCAACTGGGGAAATGGCTATGATGGGGGGAAATCATCTGAAAGAATCCTACTCTGAAAATGTCCAAAGGTCCAAATTGAGATGTAATGTAATGCTTCTTCTCTGGTGAACAAAAAGAGAAGGAAATTATGATTCCATGCTATGATGTTTCAGGAGCAAAAAAGAACTGATTTCAGACCACAAGCCCAAGTATGAGTGTGATTAAAAATAAAGAACTGTGATTGATTTACATGTGTTTGTAAGATACTTGATTAAAAATTGAAGCTTTGGGTTTCTGAAAGATGAAGGATATACAGATCTGTGGCACTATGAGCTTTGTCACACTATTGCTCCAATATTCCTCCATTCAGGAATGCTCACATCTAGGAGAACAATGTCAGCCTTTGAGCTCTTCTGAAAGTGTCAAAAAGGAAGCCAGTAAAGGCAAATGGGACAGTGGTCTGCTGATAGGAGGTTCTCTCCCATATTGTTGAAGTGAAGCTCATTATTTCCTGTAGATGACAATTCCTCAAAAGGCTACACTTCAACTGCTAACAGTCATTTGCAATACAGCTAGCTCATCCATACCCCATCACAAGAAAATAAGCGCTGTATTAAAGTAACAGTTTGTACTATGAAGTCAAGTGAGTAAAAATGCTGGCATAATAAAAAATTCACAATGTCAAGTTCTCCTTTCTAAAATAAGCCCGCAGTATTTTGGAAACTAAGGGATTCTAATGTCTATTAATACAGCCAACTCTTACAGTGTCTTCCCCTCCTTTCTTCACTGTTCCACTTATGGTCCAGAAGAATATAATTTGAAACTGACAGAGATTAAAGAAACTATAAATTGATTTGCGTAAGTCTGATTCCCTGCGATACAGACTACGTAGGGACTCTATTGTTACATGCCAGTAGCAGTTTTTTGCAGGCTAGGGCTTCTTGGAAATCCTACATCTCAATCCTGAGACACACAGTAATTCCATTTTGAAAACTGCATCTGAAAAGGTCTATAGAATTGCACAGTGACCGATTTTGCTTCTAAAGTTATTTGGGGCATGGCACAGAATGAATCCTTACACAAGCTTTCAATAACATCAATGTGGGGGGATTTGTTGGAGAGAAAGATTGTCATCCAGAGTGTCCTCTGATAAGCTGGTAGAATTCACTATCAGAAACCACATGAAGTCCAAGAATAATAAATACAAAGTCCTGCACTTGGGACAAAACCAAACCCTTGCAACAGCACAATCTGGAAACTGACTGTGTAAGGATCCTGCAGGAGAGGACCTAGGCACCCTGGTGGACAAACGTAACATGAATCAGACATGCAGTCTTCATTATCACAAAAAGCAATCAGACATTAGGCTACTACAGCCAGACTGTACTCAGCAGATTGAGGGAAGTGATTATTTCCATCTAGTCAGCCCTCATAAGGTCCCATTTAGAGTCATGTGTCCAGATTTGTGCTCCTCAGTACGAGACAAACATGGACAAACTGGAATGAATCAAACAGAAGTCCACTAAGACACTTAAGGGGACCTACTATGTAAGTAGAGGCACAGAAGATCGGTTTGCTTAAGCTGGAAGAAAGATGACTATGGGACCTGACTCTGGTCTTCTGCTACCTAGAGGGAAGTTATGAATAAGACAGAGCCAGACCTATCTCAGAGGTGCAGAGTGAAAACACAAGAGGGAGCAGACACAATCTATAGCAAGGGAAATTCCAGTTGTAGAGAAGGAAGAAATTCTTCACCATGACAGTGATTAAGCACAGCCACAGGTGTCCACAGAGGCTGTAGTTTCTTCATTTAGATATTTTCAAAACTAACAGAGCAAGGCCTGAGCAACCTGATTTAACTTTGAAGTTAGCCCTGCTTAGAGGAGAAAGCTGGACTAGAAGATGCCTATAATACCTTACAGCCTTCATTTTTCTATGATTCATTTTATCATGATGGTATCAGAGTGTAGTTTATTTAAGCATTTGAGAGGATAATCAATACTTTCAAAAGATAGCCTTCCATGCTTATCCAGAAGGTTTGGCTCAGAACACTTCACTCTGCACAAAGTACAATTTCCACACTGAAGAATCTATTCTAGTTCCAGGACATGATTATTTTCTATAATGTATACTGTAAAAATAAGGTAAATTGTTCCTATAACATTAAATCCAGGGAACAGATTTAAAAGAGAATTAATATTTACCCAATTATCTGGAAAGTATTTATCCACTATCTCTCTCATTTTTGCTTGCTGAGTGTGAAGAATAGAAGGGTCAAAATATAGTATCACATAGAGCATTGCAGCCTGAGTTGCCAGAGCAGTGCTGCGGTGTTCTGGTAATGGGTATGCCGAAACCTAGAAAAAGAGAACAAAACAAAACAGAACACATTATAATGCAACATAAACCACTTAAAAATACTATGGGGTGCATTAAAAAGTACAGTATATAGATACTAGGAGGCAAGGAGGATACTATGTAAGCTGAACAATTGTCATAGTTGAGAATTGTGATATTAGTGCTCCTGTTTAAACACATTTTCTACTAAGTGGTGATAAACCTCTTTGCAGTAATAAAAAGAACTGGAAAGTCAGAAGGAATCAGAGTTATTAAGAGCAGCAAATCATTTATGATTTAAAGACATTAAACAAAAAAGGGTTTTTTTACTGCAAGGTTGGCCAAACACTGGAGCAGGCTGCCCAGAGAGGTCATGCAGTCTGCACGTCTGGAGGTGCTCAAAACCCAACTGGATGCAGGCAGCTTAGCTGACCCTGCTTAAGGCAGGGGGTTGGATGAGGTGATCTCAAAAAGTCCCTTCCAACCACTGTAATTCTCTGATTTTTATTCTTTTTTGGATGTCATGGTTGAATAACTAACCTGAGAAACCATTTTCCATTAATCTTTAGATCCTGCATTTATCTCACAGTAACTTACCTGGTTATAAATGTCATCTGACCTTAAGCGGCCAATAACCATGCTAATGAATGTTTCACTTATGGGCACCCTGCTGAAGTAACTCTCGGGGTAGTTTGGAGGTCTTTTAGCTCCAGGTTGGCTTGAGTATCCAGTGCTTCTAAGCAATTTACAGATATCATCTAGATTGGAATCAGCAGAGGAACGGGCTGCACTGTTTTACAAAAGAAAGGAACAAGAATTGAGCTGTAGGACCTAACCATTTCCTCCTCTCCCTCCCCTTGTAACCAGGCCTTTCTTCCAAGAAAATGATGAGACACTAAGGTGTGGGAGATGTGTGGTTGTTTACTCCATGAATATAATGCTAATCATATTATTAGAGGGCACTAATAAATGTCCATACTGGAATCCCAGATAAGCACAGAAAACACAAACAGAAAAATGAACTTTACTCAGGAACAGAAACAAGTAGCTTTATATTCAGAGGAGTATATATACCGAGAGGCATAAACAGTCAAAGAAGCATAGGAACAGTATGTCTCCTTTTTCATATGTGTGAAAGGATTTGTGCTGACACCTTTTGAGACCCTGTCATGCAATGATGCTGACAACCTACCTTTGATTTGACTAATCAAGCTCTGTAACTACAACAAGTCTGACCTCTGACACATTTATCATCTAGATAGGACTTTTCACCAAAATTTGCTTGCACGTTTGGGAACCTAAGATACTCTCATAGCTAATGCTTTAAAGCAAAGCATTAAAGCTTTAGCTGAATGTTTATTTGCCACTGGACTTCAAACTTCTATTGTGACGGAAGGAAAAGTCTGTTGCTCCAGTTTTGCAGCCAGACCTGCAAGCAGAGCTAAAGCAAGCAGTTCTATTGACATTCAGAGAGCTCTGCTCAATTCTCAGTCTATCTGTATACAGTCAGTCAATCAAAAATGGGCCGATATTTCCATTTACCTCAATTCTATAGCCCAGGTAACTGATTATATTGCATGTTACATTCCTTCAGCCTTGAGGGCTTCTGCATACCAATGTATGTTACCTGTATCTGTAGTAGGAAACCAACATTCTTTCTCTGACTTCTCCTTCAATCTTCTGGTCAATGACCAGTAGCATGACGCCATATAAATAGAGCGCTTCACACTGTTTGCAAAAAGAAAGAAGGAAGGAAGGACATCACAGAAACACAATTTTCTAGTAAACACAAATATGTATTGGCAAATTAAGTCAAAGTGAACTACATATGTCAATGCAATGTGAAAAATGGCTGTAGATTTTTGGTCTTTGTCCTCCTTAAAGTGAGTCATAGCATTTCCATGCATCTGGTAAGCTGAAATCTTTGTCTAGTTTGGCACTAAACTAGTTGGTTCATTTTCTACTATTACAAAAGGGTTCAATACTTACTAGAAGCTGTTTGCCATCTTCATTAAGGAGGACTGTTTCTAACGTTTGCTGGATGTAAATTCCTTCATTGAGGTCATCTAAATATCTAGGAATTATAACAAAGAGTTGGTCATTGACTATTTTGCTCTCAACTCATGTGTCTCACAGCTCAATTGGTCAATTTTCTCTGAAAGTCAGAAGAACATCAGACCATTTCCCTAGTACAAGCAGCATGGAGTTTTTCAGACAAAGAGATACTCTAGTATAAAATGAGAGGCTGGAACTCCCAGCTAGAGTTAATCAGTTGGCAAAAGCCTCCTTCCATAACCCGACCATGTATGTGAAAGACACGAGAGTATACTTTGCAACTTACAGTTAATATCTTCTTAATCTTCTTATGGGTGAGTAACAGCCCGAGAAGAAAGTACTGAAAAGGCTTCTACTCCAAAATTTAGTAAAACTGTCTATTTTCAAGTTACCTCAAAAATGTCTCCTGGGCATACCATGCAATTTGGAAAGCAGAGCTAGAAATAGAGTATGTTCATTGCGATTAACAGATTTTTTTCCTACTAAAGGATATTCCAGTATTGCTACTTATTAATAAGTATTCTTAAACATTTAATTTTTTAAATTAACCTTATCATACAAGATCATTAACAAAGCCAATTCTTATGCTTAAGATTATTTGGAAACTTTTCTTATTTAACGTACTTTTCGCATTGTTTTTTACAGGTAAGAGTAGCAAATTTGAGAATATGGCAACTCCAATGCAAAATTAGGCTCAGGAAAATAAGGCCAATGAAAACGAAAGAAAAAAACCCCTACATGATATTCTGTTTTGCAAGACCACAAAAACCCCTTAGTTTAATAATATGGAGTCTCCTTTTATTAAGGAATCTTCAAGACAATCTCCAATAACGAAGAAAAACTAGCTCTTGCTTACAGTTGAGGAAATGAGGTAGAGGGGTTAAATGTTTACAAGTCATATTTTAAGCTGGTAAGCAACAGCAGGAGTAGAAGTTAGTGTTAACTCCAGCAATCCAGGTTTCCAGTTGCAAGTGTATTGAGTCTCTAAGGAAAAAGCTTCTTCTTATTAAGACTAAATAGTAATCTAGTCTAAGAAAAGCCACATTTATTTCAGATACCGTACCTGTTTAAATCTACAATGTATTTATGTATACTCTGGAAAGCTAGATAAAATCTTGTCAAAATTTCAATGTTGTTTTCACGAAATTCTTCATCTAAATCCAGTAACTCAGGTTTGGCTTCCAGTTTGCCTTCACATGTCTCAGGCCCCTAAGAAAAGAAATTCATCTTTAGACACAATATTTGATTTTGACCTCTATTTGATTTCTCTTCAACAGAAGAGAAACATATACAACCACTGGGCACCCAACACCAGAATGAGCATTTCTTACTAAAACAAGGATCTGTAGTTTTCCAAGCTGCTTTATGATTGAATATCAATTCTGCTTTTTTACAATCTGTGATGTTTTTAAATGGGATTTATCCCATGTAACCAATGGGAAAGAACAGTTAATGCTTTTGGTAAAGCCCCAATGTATCTGAAGCCACTGTGTGCTTTTTGCATTTGGAACAATCTCCCTGCTGGATTTTTTTTTCTTTACACGTTCAATCTGACTGATTTCTCAGATAGAAATCATACCATTGAGGCCCACAAAGCTTAGTACCTTCCCATACATTTAACTGCTTAAAAGTATTAGACCTGTTTTTTAACAGACTCTGGATCTAGCTTAGTGCTGGTCTTTCAAATTAATGCAGAAACATGTTGATGTCATTTACGACTATGTGAGGGAAAAAGGGTTGGATGAAGAGCCTGACTTCCTTAAGGCAATGGCACAAATTTTTCCAACTATTTACCACTGTCAACATTTCTCCTACCCACCATTTGGTCTTATCATTGCCACTGAAATGGTCTTATCAATGCCACTGTTAACATTTAATTGGGAATATTGTTAACATTTCATTGAAAATACTGTTAATGTCATTCCACGGACCACTTATGACAGTGTGAGATCATGGCTTAAAGGGATTTAGTCAACAAGAACTCTGTAAAAATAGCTACAAAGAGTTAAAATATCAAGGCTAACAACCAGCTGAAAATTTTTGTGTGGTTTTAAAAATGCTCTTCTGCTTCTTTTCTTGTGCAAAATACCTACATAAAACAAAGGATAAAAATAGGCCCCACACTGCCTATTAAGTTCAAATGACAAAGTAAGCAGCCTGAATATTCAAAATCTCAAATCTCTCCGCATTAGGTAAGTCTAAGAATCATGAATACCAAAATGAATCATTTGCAATGAAAATAGATGTAAATTCACTAATCTCTGCTTTAGAAGTATGTCATTTATGGCTTTTGAGGTGCTTACCCTGAAAAGCAGCAGCACTGTTGTGCTTCCTTAACATTTAAAAATCCTGCTATTTTAGGGATAATTGTATTTCTCATCAATTATACCTATCTGCTTTTACGTTTTCAAGTAATTTGTGTAAGAAAAAAGAAGACTTTCAACAAGCACGTCAATCTAATGCTATCTGGGAAATCTTTTGTGCCCAGTTTTCAGTGTTCAAGGCTCCCAGTCAGTGCTTGAAATTTACAACTCTTACAAAATATCCCACAACCTCCCCCCATCACACACTTTACTATTGACACTTCTTGTATTGTACAGTCCAGATAAAGTCAGCCTATATACTTCCTTAGTATTCATGCTGGAGAATGACAGAGGGAAATAGGTACTGCAAGAAGCTTAATTTTGTACAGGAAATAAGGGTTTCTCATGGACACTACTCTTTGATTTATTTCTTTATTCAGCACAAGTGACAAGTTCAGTGAAGGAACAATCACAGCACTGTCAAACAGGAAAGTAGTTTTCATGGCTGCAAAGAATAAACTACAGATAACCAAATGAAGATGGCATCCTGCCCATGGTACTGCTCTGAAGGAAAGCAACCAACTGTACAGGCTCAGAACTTGCTGGTGAAAGTATAATTTAATATTTCTGCAGGAAACACCAATAATAAAAATACTAATGCCACCCCCCAGAATCCAATACTCAAGTTTTATACAATCAGTATCGACTTCAGTTCACAGGCTGGATGACTAATCAAACATCCTGAAAGGTGCAGCTGGGACCACTCCTGAATGCACTTACAACTGCCACCCTCTTCTTGCCCTGATAACCGGTGTAGGTACCAGTTATACTTTTATTCTCCGTAGGGCTCCACACACAGAACCTTCCCTAAACTGTTCTGCTTACTGAAATGAGCAAGATGAGGCTGAGTAGGATCAGAAGGATATAAAATACAAGACAGCCCAGAAGCAGAATGTTAAGATGCAAGTGTATCCCAATTGCTATCTTGCTTTGGTGAATTATTGGTAAATCTGAGCAAGTAAGAAGTTGTAACAGTCAGGTCTGAAGAATGCTTATAATAAACACAATAGTCAGGAATGGCTGCTTCATAACCTGAAGCATCCTCATGCAGGACACCAACGCTTTAAGGTCAAGTTTAACAGTAAAAAGATTTACCTTAAAATAACTGAAATCAAATATGATATCCCCGTACTTCTGTTGATCAGCTTTGTCCTTTAGCCTGAAAACACCAGGAATAAATTCGGAAAGTCTCAGAAGTTCTGCAATGATGGCATTTCCACAAGAGACAATCCGAAGAATTGCCTGACCACAGAGATTGTTTTCAGCTAGAAAGTCAACCATTGTGGAGCTGGACGTGACAGAGCAGCAGGAGTCCTGTAGTCAGAGTCTGATCGTTAGCCTTTAGGTTATTTGAAGAAGAAAGTCTGATGACAACACTAGCTGCGCCATTAATAACCTGTGAAAACAAATCCATACACATTCAGAGTGCTTACCGTAGCCACTTTGTGGCTACAACCAAAAGTGATTGTAATAGGCTTTAGCAACAAAGAAAGCTTCTATAGCAAGTGGAAACCATATAGCTCCATTCCTTTATTTATTGCTGAATAATATTGCTGGTCAGCTTCCATGCTGTGGTTGCATTTCTTGGTCAGTTTTATTTATTGACATGTTTCCTGCAAGATAGAGAGCACCACATTGCTAAAAATAAGCTTTTGTGTTTATCATAGAATCATAGAATGGTTGGAAAAGACCTTAAAATAATCCAGTTCCAACCCCCTGCCATGGGTAGGGATGCCTCACCCTAGACCATGTTGCCCAAGGCTCTGTCCAACCTGGCCTTGTACACTGTCAGGGATGGAACATTCACAACTTCCTTGGGCAACCCATTCCAGTGCCTCACCACCCTTACCATAAAGAACTTCTTCCTTATATCTAACCTGAACTTCCCCTGTTTAAGTTTTAACCCATTACCCCTTGTCCTATCACTGCAGTCCCTAATGAAGAGCCCCTTCTCAGCATCCTTACAGGCCCCCTTCAGATACTGGAAGGCTGCTATGAGGTCTCCACGCAGCCTTCTCTTTTCCAGGCTGAACAACTCCAACTCTCTCAGCCTATCTTCATACGGGAGGTGCTCCAGTTTCCTGATCATCCTTGTGGCCTCCTCCGGACTTGCTGCAGCAGCTCCATAGGATCAGCTAGGTTGGAAAAGGCCTTTAAGATCAAATCCAACCATTACCCCAGGATTGCCAAGGCCATCACTAAACCACATCACTGAGGACCTCATCTACATGGTTTGTGAACACTTCCAGGAACGGCGACTCCACCACTGCCCTGAGCAGCCTGTTCCAATGCCTGAGCGCTCCCTCTGGGAAGAAATTATTCCTAATATCCAATCTAAACCTCCCCTCGTGCAGCTTGAGGCTGTTTCCTCTTGTCCTATTGCTTGTTACTGTGAGAAGGGACCAATCCCCACCTCACTACAACCTCCTCTCAGGTAGCTGTTGGGAGCAATAAGGTCCTCCCTGAGCCTTCTCTTCTCCAGACTAAACCCCGCCCAGGTCCCTCAGCCGTTCCCCATCACACTTGTGCTCCAGACCCTTCACCAGCTCTGTTGCCCTTCTCTGAACCCCCTCCAGCATCTCAATGTCTCTCTTGTAGTGAGGGGCCCAGAACTGAATACAGGATTCGAGGTGCAGCCTCACCAGTGCCCAGTACAGGGGGACGATCACTGCCCTGGTCCTGCTGGTCACACTGATGCTGGTAGAGGCCAGGATGCTGTTGGCTTTCTTGGCTGCCTGGGCACAAGTTGGCTCATGTTCAGCCCTGTCATTCAGCACCCCCAGGTCTTTTCCCATTAGCAGCTTTCCAGTCACTCTTTCCCAAGCTTGGAGCATTGCATGGGGTGGTTATGGCTCGAGTGCCGGACCTGGCACTTTGCCATGCTGAAACTCATACCCTTGGCCACAGCCTATCGATCCAGCTTGTCCAAATCCCTCTGCAGAGCCTCACTGTCCTCCAGCAGATCAACACTTCCACCCAACTTGGTGTTGTCCACTAATTTACTGAGGATGCACTCAATTCCCTCATCCAGATCATCAGTGAAGATATTAAACAATAGTGGTCTTAACACTGAATGGGGAATTTTCCTTGTGAAAATGGTTAAGCACCAAAACAGGATGCCTAGAGAAGCTGTGGCATCTTCATCTTCAAATGTGCCTGAGCAAAACCCCAGACTGCCTGACATAACTTTCGTAGTTACTTATGCTTTGAGCAGGAGGATGAAGAAGGAAGCATAGAATCTTAGAACAGGTTGGGTTGGAAGGGACCTTCAAAGCTCATCTATTCCAGCCCCGAGCGATGAA